>CAMOHE010029479.1:0-96771 GCA_946598075.1 Artocarpus hirsutus | reverse complement strand
TGTCATGGAGACTTAGCTATACGGGCTTCGTAATTCTATAGAGTTCGAGAGTGCAGCTCCAAGCTTTTAGTGGAGTAGCGTTGGAGTTGATAATTATGAAATGTATATCTAGGATATTAGGTTTCATAATTATCAGGAGCTTGAACTATATAGGTCCATTTGGTCCCCTTTGCTAGCTCACAAAATCCTGTAATGATACGGCGTGCTTTTACAATAATTGGTGACTTATGTCGATTTATTAGATTGGTTGAAAATTTGAAAGAATCAAATAATTCATGTCTGTTTGTCGGTTGAATTAATTTTGTGAACAAAATTAATTCAAGATAAACTTGAATTATTGGGGTCAGATAATTCTTGTCTGTTTATCAATTGATTTAATTTTGGATAAATTAAATCAAGATAAACTTGTAGAATTATTAGGAATCTATTTATTTTCTTAGAGATTATCTAGATAAAGTTGTTTTAATTAGATAACTTCTCTATTGGGTTATTTGAATTAAAACTGAGGCTTTATCCTATAGAATCTCAGGTGGAAAATAAAAGATTTGCGTGATTTTTATTTCGACAGTTCGGCATGCCGATCCTAAAGTTTGGCTTGTCGATCAGGCAAGTTCGGCCTGCCTATGGAAAAGTTCGGCCTAACTATGCGCGAATTAAAAATCACGTGTTTCCATGCATTTTTACGCGTATCTTATCCGATATTGATTCGAATTTCGTTCTGTTTCGAATTTTTGAGACCTTATCTGATAAGGAATGACCTTAGACCCATCCTCTATAAATAGGGAGTGGGTCGAATGAGTTATTGAGATTAATTGAGAGATTAAGAGTGATACTCTACTAGTGAGAATCTAAAACTCCCTGAGAGCTCTTGTTCACAAATCACAAACACTAGCTTTGGGTTCTCTCAATTGATTTGAAGGAGAGTCACCTTCAGGAAGTGCTATACGTGTGAGCCCACACTCATTCCGATCGTGGATAGAGAATAGCAACGAAGACCAGTTGGTTGAGGCTCTTCTAGAACGTTACTTCTCTACACAAATTTTGGAATCTTTTCGACGAATACAAGGTTAGTAAGATCAAGTTAATTTATATATATAGTATGTCAAACTTGTGTTTTGAAAAATGCTCTGATTTAAAAAATTTTAAAATTTCGCTGTGTATTATTTTTCCAACAGATTCTACGATGGCTTTACTTCAGAGCTCTGCTTTAACTAGACAAGTTCCTGTACTACTATTGTGTCAGTCAGTCTCTGCCCAAGTGCTTTTATTATGCTGTGGCCTATAGCCTAGCTAAAGATAAAGTCCCCCCATCATCCTCGACCTTCCCATTTCAAGCCATAATTGGAAGAAGATGTTACAGTGAAGGGGGACTTAACACACATCCATTGTATGAGCAACTAGGAAAGTACGACATTGAAACTACTTGGAGGATTGCCAGTAAGCTTCCCTCACTAGACCGTCAACTTGTCCTTTCATGTTTTTATCCCTTCCTTTCCCTTCTTTCTTTTTTTTACTTACCATTTTTTTCTTTCTTGTCGAACTTGTCAAACATCCTATACTCTTGGAATCAAGACAAGTTAGGTTTAGGCATATAGTCAAGCTTCTAGAAAACGAGAGAAGGATCGAAATGTTGGAAAAAAAGTACGCAGCAGAATTTTAAAAAATTTTTATATCAGAGTATTTTCCAAAACATAAGTTTGATATGCTATATGTATAAATTAACTAGATCTTGTTAACCTTGTATTCGCCGAAAAGCTCCCAAAATCTATGTAGAGAAGTAACGTTCTAGAAGAGCCTAAACCAACTAGTCTTCTTTGCTATTCTTTATCCACGATCGGCGTGAGTGTGGGTTCACATGTACAGCTCTTCCCTAAGATCACTCTCTTTCCAACCAATTGAGAGAACCCAAAGCTAGTGTTCGTGATTTGTGAACAAGAGTTCTCTAGGAGTTTCAGATTCTCACCAGTAGAATATCACTCATAATCTCTTAATTGATCTAAATAACTTACGAGACTCACTCCTTTTTTATAGAGGTTGGATCTAGGGTCAGTCCTTATCAGATAAGGTCTTAAAAATTCGAATTAGAATCAAATTTGGATCAATATAAGATGAAATCTGTGTAAAAACACGTGATTTTTTACTTCATGCATAGGCAGGCCAATCTGCCTAACCGGCAGGCCGAACTTGAAGATCGGCATGAGAAACTGCCAAAAAAAATCTCAGCGAATCTTTTATTTTTCATTCGAGATTTTATAGGATAAAGCCTCAATTTTAATTCAAATAACCCAATAGAGAAGTTATCTAATTAAAACAACATTATCTAGATAATCTCTAGAAAAATAAATAGATTCCTAATAATACTACAAGTTTATCTTGATTTAATTTATCCAAAATTAGATCAACTGATAAACAGGCAAGAATTATCCAATCCTAATAATTCAACAAGTTTATCTTGAATTAATTTTGTCACAAAATTAATTCAACCGATAAATAGACAAGAATTATTTGATTCTTCTAAAATTTAACCAATCTGATAAATCTGACATAAGTCACCAATTATTAGAAAAGCACGCTGTATCATTATAGGATTTTGTGAGCTAGCGAAGGGGACCAAATAGACCTATATAGTTCAAGCTCCTGATAATTATGAAACCCAATATCCCAGATATACATTTCATAATTATCAACTCCAATTCTACTCCACTAAAAGCTTGGAGCTACACTCTCAAACTCTATAGAATTACGAAGCCCATATAGCAAAGTCTCCATGACATATCATAATGTATTGTATCCCCATAGAATTATCCATAATCGGCTTAAGGACAAGTTCTGTCTTACCTTCCCGATTATTTTTATCTTACGTTTCATTATCTCACCATCGAAAAACTTACCATCTAAAGACGGTATACCATTTGATTACACCTATGTATCCAAATGGTTGAGCGCTCTAGTTTTCCAATTATAGGATAACACATATAAGAGGATATCACTACTCCAAAAGAGGAGTTATGGATTCCATATCTTTGAATAATAGGTCTACACTATCAAGAGTCATGCCTCCAACGTACCGGCATGCATACCACTATTAAAATGTGGGTGTCACCCTTTGGTACATCAAAAGACACAAGTCAAGATAACGGGCCCACTATTCATCTCAGGATTAAGATACAATACAAATGATTGTCTAAAGTGAATCAATTTGCCGAGACAGAATTATTAATCCAAATCAATTCACTTTATGTCCTGATCCAGTACATCGTCACCTATGACAACATGCCAATGTTTCTATTCATAAAGTCCACCTTCGATGGCCAAGACAAGCCATCTCCCAATAGGGATATAGACAACATAATAATCTTTACATGAATAAAGAGCCCAACTTTATTCCCTCGATTGCGGATCTTATGATTTAGACCGTCACCTTAAGAATCGTGTCTTCTGCATAATCTGTTCATCATATGCCCAATTCTTAAAGGTTCAGACTAACAGTCTCAGACTATTGTTTGCTTATTATACATTCAACAAATATGAATGTAAAGAGGACAAGATTTTGTATATAAATAATAAATGAATTCTTTATTGATAAAAATGTCACAAAAAACAATTACATTTTTACTCCTTAGGGTATACATGTCTAACAATCTCCCACTTGCACTAAGTGAGTAAATATGACAAATTTCGCATCACCATAGCTTCCAAATGCCTCTTGAAGACTCTCCCAGTAAGTGTCTTCGTGAATGGATCAGCTAAATTGTCCTCTGACGTGATTTTGCACACCGTGACATGCCCGCCCTCGATGATGTCCTTTATCACATGATACTTCCGATCAATATGCTTACTCTTCTTGTGAAATCTTGGCTCCTTAGCATTAGCTACCGACGCACTGTTGTCATAGTACATTGATACTGCCTTATCCATATCAGGAACTACCTCAAAATCCCCATGGAACTTGCGGAGCCATACTGCTTCTTTCGAAGCATCACTAGCTGCCAAATACTCAGCCACCATCATTGAATCTGAAGTGTAATCTTGCTTCACACTTCTTCAATTGATGGCAACACCGCCTAGAGTAAACACAAACCCAGAAGTCGATCTCCTCGAATCCAAACAGGATTAAAAATCCGAGTCAGTATATCCTAGAGGAGTCAAGTCCTCACCTAAATACACAAGCATATACCCTCAAGTCCTTCTCAAGTACTTGAAAATATGCTTAACCGCAACCTAGTGGTTTGGTCCCATATCCGCCAGAAATCGACTTACAATCCCGATAGCATAACAAATATCTAGTTATGTGCAAAGCATGGCATACATGAGACTACCCACTACTGAAGCATAAAGCACATTCTTCATGTATTCTCTTTGTTCCTTAGACTTTGGAGAGTCTTACTTAGAAAGAGTAATTCCAAACCTAGATGGTTGCCCACCTTTCTTGGAATCCTACATTGCAAACCTCATGAGAAGTTTATCTATGTAGCTAGCTTGCGACAAAGCTATCATTTTGTTCTTTCTATCCTGAAAGATTTGGATATTGAGAACAAAATTAACCTCACCCAAGTCCTTCATGTCAAACTGCTTGGTCAACCATAATTTGAATGAAGACAATGCCCCAATGTCATTGCCAATTAACAGAATGTCATCTACATAGAGCAGTAGAAAAACCACCTTCCCATCCTTAATGTGTTTGAAAACACATGGCTCGTCCACATTTTGTGAGAACCCATAAGTCTTGATCACTTGATCAAATCTTATGCTCCAAGAACGGGAAGCCTACTTAAGTTTATAAATTGACTTCAGCAACTTACAAACCTTACTCTCTTGACCCTTGACCTTGAACCCATCTGGTTGTTCCTATATAAATGGACTCATCAATATAGCCATTAAGAAAAGCCTTCTTGACATCCATCTACCAAATCTCGTAATCGAGAGCGACAATTGTGGACAAGAGAATCCGAATGGACTTAAGCACGGCTACAGGTGAAAAGGTTTCCTCGTAATCGATTCCTTCCTTTTGCAAATAACCCTTAGCTACCAGTCTAGCCTTAAAGGTTTCGACCTTTCCATCCACTCATCTTTTCCTCTTATAGATCCACTTACATCCTATGGGTTTTACCCCTTCGGGAAGATCCATAAGCTCCTAGACCTAATTAGTTTTCATAGACTTCATCGCTATGTTCATGGCCTCTGTCTAGAGTTTCAAATCAACATCCTCCATAGCTTCTACATAAGTGTAAGGATCCCTGTCATGCTCATCTGGCTCAGCCAAGAAGGCCTCCCCATTGAACATATACCTTTCGGGTTGACGTACAATCCTCCCACTACGTTGAAGCCCCTTAGGTTGTTGTTTAGGTTCGTTTGGTTTTTCTACACTGATCGGAATGGTTTCATTCGGAACCTCTAGAGTAATTGGATCACTCCTAAACTCCTCAAGCACTACTTTGCTTCACGGCTTAAAGTCGTCCATGTAACTCTCCTCAAGGAAAGTTGCATTAGTTGAAACCACGACTTTATTTTCCTTTAGGTTATAGAAATAATCCCTTTTAGTCCCTTTTGGATATCCTACAAACAAGCAAACTCTCGAACTTGCTTCCAACTTATTCACATCCTTAAACAGGACATGAGCCGGACATCTCCATATGTGAATATGGTTTAAGGATGTCTTCCTGCCCGTTCACAACTCGTGAGGAGTTTTAGGGATCGATTTTCAAGGCACATTGTTCAAAAGATAACATGCGGTTTGTAGTGCATGTCCCCAAAAGGACAAAGGCAATGATGAATAACTCATCATGGACTTGACCACGTCTGATAAAGTCCTATTCCTTTTCTCCGCTACGCCATTCTGCTGCAGAGTGCCTGGCGCAGTTAAATGGGATAAAATTCTATTTTCTAATAAGTGTCCTAGAAACTCATCAGAAAGGTATTCTCTACCTCGATCGGATCGAAGTGCCTTCATGGGTCTACCCAATTGTCTTTCCACTTTAGCCTGAAACTCCTTGAACTTGTCAAAAGTCTTGCTTTTGTGGTGCCTTAGGTACGCATACCCATACCTTGAGTAATCATCAATAAAAGTGACGAAGTACTCATACCCTCCTCGTGCCCAGATGTTCATCGGTCTACAAACATCACAATGCACAAGTTCTAGAACCCCTTCGGCCCTATAGCCTTTAGACTCGAATGGTTTTTTGGTCATTTTACCCTCCAAAAAAGATTCACATTGAGGTATAGATTCCACCTTTAAGTGACTTAAAGGTCCATTCCTTACCAACCTTTGAATCCTATTTAGGTTAATATGACCAAGGCGCAAATGCCAAAGATAAGTCTTATTAGAATGAGAAGTTTTAAGCCTTTTAGAGTTGTTATCATTCATCTCAGCATTAATCAATAAGTCCATCTTAGGTTTGATAAAATATAGATTATTTTGCATCTATCCAGAATAGATAAAAGATTTGTTTTTACGAATCACCACTTATTATTAAAAGAAACTAAATAAGAGTCTTTAAATAAACAAGCTATAGAAATTAAATTCCTTTTAAATTTAGGAACATAAAAACAATCTCTCAAAATTAAATTCCTATAATTATCAAAATAAAGATGGACGTCTCCCACTGCTTCCGTTGAGACCAAGGGTCCATCGCCCATCCTAAGCGTGAAGTCTTCATGAAGCAGACTTCTCATTTCTTTGAACCCCTGTAGAGAAACACAAACATGATTAGTTGTACCGAAATCTGTGACCCAAATGTCATTGGATTCCTCAACCAAACAAGTTTCTAAATACAAAAGATCACACCTACCTCCTTTGGGAAGGAAGTCCTTGCAATGCTTCGTTATGTGCCCAAGCTTCCCGCAGAAGAAGCACTTAAGCTTCTTCGGGTTCTTTTTCTTCTTTTTCTTGCTTTTGTTGTTAGCAAGAACAGAAGATTTTCCATTCTTGGCCCGTTGCTTCTTTCTATTCCCAAAACTAGGATTGGAACCAGAAGCTGCTACCATGTTGGCCTCACCACCAGCAGGAGACTCCCTGATCAGCAGTTCAAACTCCTGTAACTGTTTTATTAATTCTGTTAAGGTCATATCCCATCTATTGCTTAAATTAAAAGTAGCTCTAAATGGAATAAACTCCTTAGATAGAGTTTCAAAGACCATAGTCATCTGAGTTTCAGCATCGATGTCGGCTCCATTGGTTTGAGCCTCAGTAAGGTAACCCATGACCAACATCATGTGCTCCTTTACAGATGTCCTCGGCCTCTGTTTACAGTTTAAGAGTTTTTGAAGTGCCCCTTGCCACTTTGTTATGGCCTGGCCTCCAAACATGTCTTCAAGATTATCCAAGATTTGCTTCGCAGTCTCATAATCTTCATGTTGAGCCTGTAGCTCGTTATTCATGCTAGTCATAACATAGCAACGGGCCTGATCATTTGTATCTTTCTAGTGATCGTACGCTTGGAATTGCTCATTGGTGGAATCTCCCGTAGGCTTGGGTTGTTAGCACAAATTTTAGTTTCTCAAAGGAGAGGACGATATCCAAGTTTCATTCCAATCATTATAATTCTCGCTAGTTAATAGGTTTTTGTCAAGTATCGAAGATAAAGTGTTTTTAGATATTTTTAATCTACAATAAAGAATCATATACCAAACATAAGCAAACACATCATAATAATTTAGTAAGATAACATAATCATGTAAAATCATACAAATGTGTTTATGTCTCACAACCTTGAAAATATCACAACCTTACAACGATAATTCCTAACTCAAAATTCAACAAGCTCCTAGGGGAGTCATGCCAAATTCAATCAGGAACACAGATCCCCTCCTGATTAATATATGTCATCTAGGACCCGTATGATCTAGAATATATTAATAATCATTTCTTTAGCCATTAATTTTATTAACAGAGCTCTTAGGGGAGGTTAATAATAAAATTAACATGAGTGTATAACCATCGTTTCAATATTTTATCCATGATTTACAATCACCACCTAGGGGTGCGTAACCATAAATCATGCTAAAATAGCTTATCCTTTCAGAGATCTAATATAGTACATGATAGAAATCCCTTCCTAAGGGTTGGGACCATCATGTTCTTCCTATTGACCAACGATGGAGGCCTTGGGTCCTCTCTTCAAAAACCTTCTCCTACTCAATCTTTTGAAATCAATGTTTTATTTTAAAAGACATGCATTAAAAATTTTTAATATGAGCGGCCCTCCCTATTCTATATGGTATGTTATCAATATACATGGAAAATCATATTACAATGCAGACAAGCAAAGCAATTAAGCAAAGCTACAAGCAAAATAATAATAAATAACCGTAATATTATGGTCCCACCTTAGAGAATAGAAAACAAAGATTACAAGAGAATAATCGAAACATATTATTGATTCTTCATCCTTGAATCTCTAAGCTATATCCTTCTTCATGTAATCCCATCTTCAAGTCTTCAATCCCGCATGAATCAAATACTCCATATTTCTAGTCAAATCTAAATTTAATGTTTCTCAGAATTGTCCTAAAAATAAAATTAAAACTGCATCAAAAAACTGCAACTTTTCTAGAAAAATATTTAGCTCTCTATCGGCAAGCCGATCTATGTGATCGGTCTGCTGATTTATGACCAATCAGCCTGCCGCACTAGAAGTTTGGCTTGTCGATAGAGCCACCGAATTTCTGCTCGACTGATGGCCTACCGAACCTTATGTCTGGCCTACCGATCTGCGACCATCGACTTGCCAAACTAAGAGTTCAGCATGTCGATTGAGCAAAAATCACCCTTTTCAAAAAATACAATTTTTAATGCAATTTATCAACTTTATTTTCAACAATTCAAAAACATAAAATTAGAGACTCAAGAAATACTTGGGAATGCCATCATCCATCTTTTAGATCTGTCTTCTCCGAACAATTATTTAATTACAAAATTCTTACAAATTTAAAATTAAATGATAATTTCTAGATGGAGATGATAGTCCGCCATTTAATTACATGAAAAACCTAGATACACATTCTAACCTCTAAGGAATCATAACCGGTATTAATTAATTAGTAAATAATTAAATAATAATTTAATCAACCATCATTAATTAATTAAAATTCATCATATAATCCATGACAACATATAAAATATATAGAAACCTAAAGTGCCAACTCTCTATAAAATTATATTCAAGCATAGGAGAGATAAATATCACATAATTTATACGTATAGCATGTCACAAACTCGTAAATTTATGTAAAAACCTTGGCTCTAATACCAATTGTTGGAAAAATAGTACGCAGTAGAATTTTAAAAATTTTTTATATCAGAGTATTTTCCAAAACACAAGTTTGACATGCTATATGTATAAATTAACCAGATCTTACTAACCTTGTATTCGTCAAAAAGCTCCCGAAATCTATGTAGAGGAAGTAACGTTCCAGAAAAGCCTAAACCAACTAGTCTTCTTTGCTATTCTCTATTCACGATCGGAGTGAGTGTGGGTTGACATGTGTAGCTCTTCCTCAAGGTGACTCTCCTTCCAACCAATTGAGAGAACCCAAAGCTAGTGTTCATGATTTGTGAATAAGAGCTCTCTGGGAGTTTCAGATTCTCACCAGTAGAGTATCACTAGTAATCTCTTAATTGATCTAAATCACTCCCTATTTATAGAGGTTGAGTCTAGGGTTAGTCCTTATCAGATAAGGTCTCAAAAATTCAAATCAGAATCAAATTCGGATCAATATTGGATGAAATCCGTATAAAAATGCGTGATTTTTTACTTCGCGCATAGGCAGGCCAAACTTGCCCATCAATAGGCCGAACTTGCTGAACTATCGAAAAAAAATCTAAGCGAATCTTTTATTTGTCATCCAAGATTCTATAGGATAAAGCCTTAGTTTTAATTCAAATAACCCAATAGAAAAGTTATCTTATTAAAACAACTTTATCTAGATAATCTCTAGAAAAATAAATAGATTCCTAATAATACTACAAGTTTATCTTGATTTAATTTATCCAAAAGTAGATCAACTAATAAACAAACATGAATTATCCGATTCTAATAATTCAACAAGTTTATCTTGAATCAATTTTGTCACAAAATTAATTCAATCGATAAACAAACATGAATTATTTGATTCTTCCAAATTTCAACCAATCTAAAAAATCTAACATAAGTCATCAATTATTGGAAAAGAGCGCTGTATCGTTACAGGATTTTGTGAGCTAGCAAAGGGGACCAAATGACCTATATAGTTTAAGCTCACGATAATTATGAAACCCAATATCCTAGATATACATTTCATAACTATCAACTCTAACACTACTCCACTAAAAGCTTGGAGCTACTCTGTCGAACTCCATAGAATTATGAAGCCCGTATAGCTAAGTCTCCATGGCATATCATAATGTATCGTATCCTTATAGAATTATCCATAATCAGCTTAAGGACAAGTTCTGTCTTACTTTCTTGATTATTTTTATCTTATGTTTCATTATCTCACCATCAGAAAACTTACTATCTAGAGAAGGTATACTATTCGGTTACACCTATGTATCCAAATGGTTGAGCGCTCCAGTTTTTCAATTATAGAATAACACATATAAGAGGATATCACTAATCCTAAAAAGGAGCTATGGATTCTATATCTATGAATAATAGGTCTACGCTATCAAGAGTCATGCCTCCAACGTACCGACATGCATACTACTATTAAAATATGGGTGTCACCCTTTGGTACATCAAAAGACCCAAGTCAAGAGAACGGGTGCACTATTCATCTTAGGATTAAGATACAATACAAATGATTGTCTAAAGTGAATCAATTTGCCGAGACAGAATTATTTATCCAAATCAATTCACTTTATGTCTAA
The DNA here is from genome assembly GCA_946598075.1 of Artocarpus hirsutus. Lineage (NCBI taxonomy): Eukaryota > Viridiplantae > Streptophyta > Magnoliopsida > Rosales > Moraceae > Artocarpus > Artocarpus hirsutus. Next base: position 85,925 of record CAMOHE010029479.1, on the reverse strand, counting down.
TCCAACACATCGTCACCTATGACAACGTGCCAATGTTTCTATTCACGGAGTCCACCTCCGATGGCCAAGACAAACCATCTTCCAATAGGGATATAGACAACATAACAATATTTACATGAATAAAGTGCCTAACTTTATTCCTTCGATTGCGAATCTTATGATTTAGACCATCACCTTAAGAATCGTGTCTTTCGCATAATCTGTCCATCATATGCCCAATTCTTAAAGGACAGATGCCCAATTCTTAAAGGTTTAGACCAACAGTCTTAGACTATTGTTTGCTTAACATACATTCAACAAATATGAACGTAAAGAGGACCAGATTTGGTATATGAATAATAAATGAATTCTTTATTGATAAAAATGTCTCCAAAAACATATTACATTTTTACTCCTTAGGACATACATGACTAACATGAAAATCTCCTTATAGCAAAGAATAAAAGGGTATCAAGTCTTATCATCAAGCTCCTTGAGCCTTCTTGGGTAATTTCACTACAACCTCTACAAGGGGCGAATGCAGAGGGTAGAGATTATAACCATGAGCTGTCATATAATATTTGCTTATTAATATATATTTTGTTTATTCTCATTTAACGAGATTAACTCTACTTTTCTTCGTAGATATGCTAAACCTGAAACTCCTAAACTTTAACAAAAAGGGTCAAGCCTCTACTAAGGGAACCTCATCTTGGGGTAGATGCACACCTAAGTAGGTCGACTCAAAAAAGGACAAGAGTTAGCATCTTGAGGAGAGCCGCTAGTCCAAAATCCAAAGGATTGGTGAGACCATGTTGGCTTCTGAACATCGAGTTAAGAAGACACCCATGATTAAGGTCGTAGCTTTGCCTATCCTTCCACAAGATAAACCTCCACGCCTCCTCCCTGGGGGTCGAGTCAGTGACCATAATTTTATTGTTGGCGATGTATCTAATGGCCAAGTTGGAAACATGTTTAACCTACCCTTGGTTTTGACATGCCTTCCAGGTGATATACGAGTTCTTCTTTGAGAAGAACTAGTCTATCGCTAAAAAGTGTCCTTTTCTTTTCCACCACAAAGAGCTAATCCATAGCCAAGTTAGGGTAAAAATAGTTATGAAATTTTACTTATGTTGTCCCCCTTTTTCTGTTGTCTCCTTTTAGGCATCTCTTTTTTCGTATGGACTTTCATGATGGCTTTAATCTCATACGGTGAGATTGAGCAACTGGTGAACAATGCTAAGGGACCTTGCCAAGAGATCGAGTCCTTGAAAGCTCTTTTTAAGGATGAGAAGATGGCAGTCAAGGAGGCAAAGGACAAGGAAACAAAAGTCCTAGCTCTCGTTTGCATTAAGTAGGATAACACCTCAAATATCTCTAAGCAAATTGATGACCTAAGAGCTGAAGTTGAAAAGGAGAAGGAAAAACTACTCAAGGTTGAGAAGAGTCTTAGGGATGCCTCTTTTGATGCCAAGAAGAAGAAAGAAGAACACAACACCTAGGCCTTCTCTACTATAACAAAAGCAGCAGCCGAGAATTTTCAGGCCTTTGAAGAGTTTGCTCAGATTCAAAAGGCAATCCTAATGTTGACGGATGAGCATATTATAGAGCAAATTTGCACGATTCAACATGAATTGGACATGACTTTCTTATATTCTTCGAATGCTTTAACTTTGGCTAACGAGTCGACTACGATGGGGAAAGAGATTAAAGGAGAGAAAGTTGTGAGAAAAAACTTGTAGTTTTTCTTAGACCTTTTGGTCATTTTTGTAACGATTGTAGTGTCTTTGTCCTTTTTAAAGTTTACATGAAATATAGTATTCACTTTTTATAAGTATTTTCTTTTGTTGAAATCGTAGTAGATTTTATGCTTTTTTTTTTTATTGTATGTAGACCTTACATTGTATGTAGACTTTACATTGTATGTAGACTTTACACAATGGGCTTTAAGTTTTTATATCAACACAACCTTCAACATTAGGTAGACTTCTTAAAGTCTATGATCACAAATGATCGATTAGGTAGACTTCTCTAAAGTCTACAATCACATGAGGGATATCAAGTTTAGTGGGTTTTTAACCTCACCTGTCTCATGCTTCTCATATCAAAACATTGAATCTTCGATTCAATTCTTTGATATGCTTGGTATAGTAGACTTAACAATAGACATAACAAAAGTAGAAAACAGAATGAAAAGTAAAAAATTGGGAATAAATAACTCCTTTGGAATTTTATAAAACATCTTGTATACAATCACCACAAAAGGAGACATAACCAAGACAGGTATTATAATAATCGATAATAGGGACATAAATGCTCTACATTCCAAGGATGCTCAATATGTCAACCTGCCATTGATGTGAGTATATAAGTTCCAGACCTAATAACATCTTGGACATTATAAGGACCCTCCCAATTTGGACAGATAGGACCCATATTCCTCGGCTTTGCATTAGGAGTAACTCTTCTTAGGACCAAGTCCCCACTGACGAATCTTTTTTCTCTGACTTTCTTATTGTAATATCTCATTGTTCCTTATTGATAAGTAGCTAGGCGCATTTGTGAATCAATTCTTCAATTTTTAAGTAGGTCAAGTTTTTCATTGATCAAGTTTACATTTGTTACCTCATTAAATCTAACAACTCGACTGGTGGGTGTGGTGATCTTGACTAATAAAACTGCCTCAGCCCTATTCGTTAGAGAAAAAAGTGTAATACCTGAGGAAGCTCTTCCACTCACCAACCCTTTAGGTTATCCAAGCTCTTATTCAATGTGTTCTTAATAGTCTTATTGATTGCTTTCACTTGACCATTCATCTACAAGTATATTATGGCAAAATTCTTATGGATGCTGAGATCATCACAGAACTTTCTAGTCTTAGCATTATTGAACTATTTTCCATTATCAAAGACGAACAAAGCGATAGACAATGTGAGACTAGATAAAACTCATGCAGTTTGTTTCTATAATTGTAGTAAAAGACTTTGTTCAACCCACTTCGTGTAATAATCAACTGCTACTATGGTGAACATAAAGCCTCTTGGTGCTGTCACAAATGAAGAAATTATATTCATTCCTCATTTTGCAAAGGGCCAAGGGCTTAAAGTTGATGTTAAGTTCTCTAGATGAGATCTTAGCACTATGGCATAACACTGACAATTGTCACATTTTTGTGCATATTTGGTAGCTTCCTTTTTCAAGGTTAGCCAATAGTACCCCTTTCTCAGCGTTTTATGGTCTAAGGACTACCCACCAGAATAGTTTCCACACTGGCCTTCATGAATTTCCTTGAACACTTTTAGGCCCTCATCTCTTTTCAGACAATGGAGAAGAGGAGCTAAATGACCTCGATAGTAAAGCATATTGTCATGTAATACATAACTCACCGACCTATAACGAGTCTTCTTTGCCTCTAACAGATTAGCAGGTAACTCTTTATTGAGTAGGTATCTTATAATTGGAGTCATCCAGTTATCTTGCTTGTCTATGGGCACTACTTCTTCAATCTCTTCTGGTTGAATGGTCGGGACTTCCAATATCTCAACAGGGATTACTTTACATAAGTCCAAATCTTTTGATGTGGCAAGGTGAGTTAAGGCATTTGCATTGTTGTTCTCCATACGAGGTATCTATTTCACTTTGTATGACTTGAACTTGGAGAGCTCTTCTTCTACCTTTTGAAAATACCTAAGCATGATCTAATTTTTGTCCTTATATTAATCCAATATTTGATTTACAGCAAGCTGGGAGTTGCTATAGATCTCCAACGGGTCAACCTTTAGACTGTATGCAAGCCTTAAACCTACCAGTGATACCTCAGATTTAGTTTCATTATTAAATGCCTTGAACTTGAATCTTACCACTGCCATAATTTTCTCCTTCAAAGCTTAGAAGCATAACACTTGCTCCTACTTTATTTTCATTTGATGAGCCGTTGAGTAGAGTTTCCATTTTGATTGCTCCATTTCAACGTCTACACCATTGCCACTCGTTCAAGATATAAACTTAGCAACAAAGTTGACCAAAGCCTACTCTTTAATTGTTGTTTAAGGATTATACTTGATGTCATACTAGCTTAGCTCGACCGACCACTTTAACATCCGACCTAAAGTCTCTAGTTTTTGCAAGGTCTATCTCAAAGGGTAATCCGTCAGGACTGGAATTTTGTGCTCCAAAAATTACTCCTTTAATTTCCTCGTAGACATAACCAGGGTCAAGGTAAGCCTTTCCATTTCTAAATATCCGTTTCTACATCGAGTAGATGCTTGCTCGCTAAACAGACTTGAAATTAGGATTTCCTATCCTCTTTGATCAAGACGGAGCTTAAAGCATGAGGTAAAACAACTAAATAAATTTATAGGTCTCCCCCGATAAAGCTTTTGAAAGCAAAAGGTTTCCCGAGATATTCTTTTATGCGTTTGAATGCCTCATCACATTCTTCCATCCACTCGAACAACTTCCTTCCTTTCAAGATATCAAAAAATGGCATGCATTTATCAGTTGCCTTAGAGATAAAGTAGTTAAGGGCTGCTACACAACTCGTCAGCTTTTGTACTTCTTTAGGCTTCCACGGTCCCTCCATATCCAACAACACTTGGATTTTTGGTAGATTTTCCTTGATGCCTCAGCAGCTAACCATGAATCCTAAGAATTTTGTCGATGCTACCCTAAACACACACTTCAGAGGGTTGAGCTTCATCTTACACTCTCTCAAAATTTGGAACATCTCTCCAAGATGTGCAATATGTAAGCTTGCTTTTATCGACTTTACTAGCATATCGTCAACATATACTTCTATGGCCTTTTTGATATGTTTGGCAAACATTTTTTTTTAGCAAGCACTCTTTATATGGCTCTTGTATTAGACCAAAAGGCATGACAAGATAATAGTAGAAATATCTATTTGTTATGAAAGAGGTATGTTCTTGATCTCGAGGATACATTGGGATCTAATTATAGCCCAAGTAAGCGTCCATAAAATTCAACAGCTTGTGGCTTGCGATAGCGTCTACTAGCCGATAAATCCATGGGAGAGGAAAGTTGTCCTTTGGACAAGCCTTATATAAGTCACTAAAGTTGATGCATGTTCTCTGCTTCCCATTCGGCTTATGAACAAGCATTGGGTTTGAGATCCAATTGGGATAGAGTGACTCTTTAATAAAACAATTTTTTTTTCCAATTTATAAACCTCTTCACGATGTGCTTCATACCTTTCCAGATTCATTACTTGTCTCTTTTGCCTTTTTAGGGGAAAGTTGTAGGCATCGTCTGGATTAATTCCTACCATATCCTCGTGAGTCCAAGCAGAGACAACAACCTTTTTGCCTAAAAATTTCTTCAATTCCTCTGCTTGCTTGTTGCTTAACCCTGAACCTAATTTTAACACCTTCAGTGGAGTATTTTCATCCACTATTACCTCTAGAAGGTCTTTAGTTGGTTATGATTTGGTGATCTCTTGTTTTAGACAGGGATCTATGTCTTCTTCCATGGGCCCTTGATGCACCATTCTCATCTCCATCTTCTATGGGTTTGCATATGTATACACCATGTTGGAATAAGTTAGTCTTGATTCAAACTAGCTTCCTTTCACTTGCCAACTCCTTCTATCATAAGAAACTTTAGTTTCTGATGGTATATGGAGGTAATCGCTTTTAGTGTCCTTAGAGTGGGCCTACCAATCACCACATTATATTGGTCTCCTCCTTTGACCATTAGAAAATTGGACAATATGGTCATCGTTTTTCGTTTTTGTCCTACTATCACTGGCAACTTGATAGTTCCTTCAAGAATTATGTTATCCCTCGTAAATCCACACAATGGTCTTGTGTTTGGTGTTGTTTGGTCCAATAAGATCCCCATCTTTTTAAGGACAATCTATATATAAGATGTCAACAGAACTTCCATTGTTAACCAAAATTTGGCACATGGTATGGTTCCTAATCATCGCTTCAACCACCAAAGCATTATTATGGGGAAAGGAACCCCATGTACATCTTCTTTGAAGAAAGTTATCTTCGTTCCCTCGTACCTTTATGCCTTAGCAGGCCTACTTGTTAAGACATTTATGCATCTCTGCTTCATGTTTTCTCTCGCCTCTTAGGCATAGTTCTTTTGGGACCTTTTAGAGTCAACCCTAGGATAGGGTCACCAAAAATTGTATGAATTACCCCAGAGGGTGTAGTAGTGCTATTATCTCAGTGGTCGTCATTATGCAACGTTCCATCATTTCCTTGATCATTGAAATGATCAATCCTTCTGTCACTTTTCTTACTTTTGTCTGCTTTGTGCTTTTAAAGCTAACCTTCTATCTCGTCCTTAAGGTTTGCGCATTAACTTTTATAATGTCCTATGTCTCCATGAAACCCACAAGTTGATCCTCAGCTGATAGCCTAACAGGTGAAGCACCAGATACAAGCTGCATTAGGACTTCTTGCTGGCGAGGTTAGATGCCTAGTGAGAAGAATGAGGGAACCAAAAAAAAGGCTCAACATTCATCATGGTGAATAGAAGGACTGATAGATCCAGATGAGCATATCCAAATATATGAGTCCTACATAGAACATTACGAATTTCCATAAGAGATTATACGTCGGGCTTTTAGCCAAATTTGGCAGGTTCAGCCAGGTGATAGTTCTAGAAACTTAAGGCTAGGAGCATAAACTATTTCCAAGAGTTAAAGGTTGCCTTTCTAAATTAGTTTGTGGGCGTCAGGGCTCTACCCCCATCCAAGAAGAAGCTCAGGTTCCTAACCCAAGGGCAAAATGAATCTTTGAGGGATTGGCTTGCTAGGTATACGAAGGAAGTGGTAGCAATGGGAGGCATTTTAGACGATGTTGCCTTATGGAATCTTTGAGTAGCATGCATGCAAATATTTCTTTTAGGGATGATCTCAACCAAAGTTATATAAAGAGTCCTTGGAGAAAGCCAAGGGATTTGTCAACCAGGAAGAAGTACAAAGCCTAGCTTTCAAGCAAACCATGGGAGGCGACAATGGTGGTAACAGTCATGGAACAAACAATGGTAGAGAGAAAAGAGGAAATCTTTAAGGGTAGAGCAGTTTGAAGCCACAGATATATGATACGCTGCCATCACAGCCAGGGCAGGTTGTTAGCATAGAATGCCAAATGGCAGAAGCAAGAGGATGGTAGCCTTAACCGTAGCAGAGATATGACAACTACTATGAACTCACTGCCTCAATTTACAATATTTATTAGCATATCAATGAAAAGCCTTATGCGGTAAGGATCTTAAGGATCAACTTGGGAGATTTGAGGAATATGTTGCATCCAAGAAGAGCTGCTTCATTGGGTAATAATTCTAACCTGGTGAATTTACTTGCTGTAGACCAACCACCATCAACAATTGGTGCTAGAAAAAGGGCCAGATATATCAGATTTTGAACCAAAAAATTTCCACGTCATCGTGGTGACTACAAGAACCAACCAGATAGGAGATAACTCTAATAACCCCTCTGTTGCTAGAGAGGCTTGAGGATCAAGGCAAGGGAGGCAGCCCTCAAGAGCTATTGTTTTGGAGTAGAAGGTCAAATGTATGAGCGGACTGCTCAAAAGGATCACAGCAGCCCTAGATCAACTTCAAGGCAGGAATGGCAACGCTATAGGTGCAAACCTAGTGGACCTAAGGGATAACCTTGGTGACCAAGTAGGTGGCAAGCGGGCGGTCCTTGGGGGAACCAGAGAGACCGCATGTAATGCCCCCTTATGGACGTCTCAGATATCATTACATTCATCCTTTTTGCCATTATTTAAGATAAACTATATAAATGAAAACATAATTTGGAAACATACCACAGGATCCATGCATACATTTTTTTAACATCTAATAAATTACTTAATTATAAATATTCTTTAAATAGTTTAACAACACCAAAACAATAAAACCACAATTTAAATAAAAATTAACAAAACTTTTAAAATCTGCTTACATAGTTTGGTAGGTCAAACTTCAGACATCAGTAGGCCGAACATGATCGGCAGTCCAAACTTCAACCATCGGCAAGCCATCCAAGGCTATGCAAAATAAGGGTTTTAAAACACTTGAATTGGCAGGTTGAGGCAAGGTAATCGGCAAGCCAATGCTAATATTGATAATCCGATCTGAAATGGTCAGAAGGTTGATTTACTATTAAAAAAATGTTAATTTAAAACAAGTCTCAATATTTCAAAGTGTGAAAAGATAAATAATAATCGTATAAAGTTATAGAGACATAGTTCAAAATTTAAAATCTCTTTAGATAAACATACTCAAAACAGTGAGTCGTAGAGAGTAAAAATTTCATATCTTATCACAAAAAATTTCAAATAATGTGAAATTTTAAGGAATAACACATAACACATACATAAATAACATACTAAAATTTTGCAATAATTAGATATTCATAGAAAAAGTTATGGGGATCAGAACTCAAAGGAAACTAAATTTTTAGTAATAAACCAAGAATGGATTCTTACCTCAAAATAATTCTTCTTAATTTTCTTAAATTCGCCCAAGAGAAAACCCAATATTTCTTTCAATTCTTTGTAGAAAATTAAGGGAAGAGGGGATGAAAAACATGGAGAAAGAGAAAAAGAATGTTAGGGAGAATTTTTTTTTTTAGAGAGAGAGGGAGAAAACGTTTTTGAGGGCAAGAGAGAGACTGAGAGTGATACTCATTATATTTGGGAATGATATAAGCAGGTAATTTCTATTTAATTGAAGTAGGTTTTCTTTTAAAAAGAAAGGGATATAGGCATGTATGATAAGGGGAGGATAAGAGATCATTATTGGTCGGTCTGCTGATGTAGTATCAGCCTGCCGATTACCTTGAATCGGCCTGCCGATCTCAGATATTTTAAAACCCTATTTTGCAGAGCCTCGGGCAGCCTGTCGGTGGTTGAAGTTTAAACCACTAGTCAAGTTTGACCTGTTGAAGCCCGAAGTTTGGCCTACCAAACTATGTAAGTGGATTTTTTTATGTTATGTTGTTTTTATTTGAATTATGGTTTTATTATTTGGTGTGATAAACTAATTAAGGAATGTTCATAATCAAGTAATTTATTGATAAAAAAAGCAGTATGCATGGATCCTGGGGTATGTTTTCAAATTATGTTTTTATTTAAAATAGTTTATCTTAAATAATGGTAACAAGAATGAATGTAACGATATATGTAACGTCCGTAAGGGGGCGTTACAAGCTTTGGTATCAGAGCAAAATTTCATTTTCAATTCATATCGCCACATGTTAATCCAGTCCTCTAAGTAAGGATATTTTAAGTTAATTATTAAGAACGCAAATTTGATGATAAGTATAAGATTTAGTCATTTAATGATTAATGCCTTAGTAGTGAAATCCTATCTCATAAATTAGAAGAATATTCCTAAATTCCTAATCCTTTTAGGAAATCGACAATGGATAGCTGTAGAAGAATGACAACTCATACTCAAACCGAAGAAAGGCTGATGACGATGATCATCGAACTATAGAGACAACTCGAGGAACAAAGAAGGGAAATTGATGAACTGAGGACCAATGGTCAAGGTAGTGAATGACGAGACAACCACATGTCGCTTCTTCCTCTTCCCCAGCCATAAGTAAATGAAGTCCCAACTCCTGTTGCTGAACCCAGACTAGCCTATCAGGAACCACTCCTTGTCTGATGGAAGAGGGTTAAGCCAGTGAATTTTGAAGGTTCCAAAGATCCTCTAGTTGCTTAAGGATGGCTGAAGATGATTGAGGTAACTCTAAAACTCATGGGTTTCACGGATAACAAGAAAGTTCTCTGTGCTTCATACTGCCTCACCATAGAGGCTAGAGTTTGGTGGGACGGATTCAAACAGAGTAGGAATGTCAATGAGATGACTTGGGCTAAATTCGTTCATGAATTCAACAAGAAGTTCTTCCACATTAACATTACTCGGAAGCATTATGATGAGTTCGAGAACCTGCGCTAGGGAGACATGTCAATTACAAATGTGGCAGCCATATTTGACTAGTTAGCTCAACTATGCCTAGGGATGGTTAGCAATGAAAGTGAAAGAGTCAGAAGAATGATCAGAGTCCTCATGCCAGAGATTGCTGCAATTATTGATGGGGCCAGTCCACCCTGAAACTAAGAGTAGGTTGTCTTGAGGGCCCAACGTGTTGAATTTCATCTGTCGAAGCTAAGAAGAAATCAACCTTAGTTAGGTCAACCAACAAACAATGCAAGCACCCAAAATCGCCCCCAAAGCAGGAACAACAACAACAACAACAGCAGCCAACACTAAAGGAATAACAAAAGGAGGGCAATTCTCAGAACCAATAGAGTCAAGGAATAACATAATGGTGGCCAGTCCAACAACAATAACAAGCAGATTTAGCCATGCACTAAATGTGGGAAGAAACATCCTAGAGAATGCCGTCTGGGAACAAACCAATGTTTTATTTGTGGACTTGAAGACCATTTGGCTAAGAATTGCCCCAATCAGATGGATGCTTAAGCCCAACAGAGAGCTCCTCAATCCCAACTCCATCAGATGCAAGCTACCTTAGGAGGGCTATTAATTAGCCAGGGAAGACTTGAAGCCCACCTACTAATGCCTACATCTATACAATGATGAAAGAATAGGTGGTTGCTGAAGCTTCTAATGTGGTCACAGGTCAGATTTCAAGTCTCTCTATTAATGCACATATTCTCTTTGATATGAGTACCACACATTCCTTTATATCATCGTCCTTTGCTAAGAAGTTAGGGGTTCATTTAGAACCAATGGGATAGGAATTCACTACAGCACTACCCTTTGGGGAAATGATGATATCTAAGCACTGTCTGCATACTGTTCCTCTATGAATTTCTAGAAGGGAACTCTTTGTCGACCTTATTGTGAATGATATGTATGATTATGACATGATTCTTGGGATGGATTTTTTGAGCAAGTACACTGCTTCCATTGAATGTCAAAAACGAAAGGTGATCTTCCATCCAAAAGGTGAACAACAGTTCGTGTATGTGGGCAAGTCTAGAAAGAAACCAAGCATGTTTTTGTCAACCATGAAAGTAAGGAAATTGTTAGCAAGCAGCTGCATGGGTTACTTAGCAAACGTTGTAGACAAAAGTCAAGAAGAAAAGATAAGAATTAAGGATGTGGCAATGGTACGAGAATTTCCAGAGGTGTTTCCAGATGATCTGTCAAGCTTACTCCCTAATAGAGAAATTGAATTTGAGATCGAGCTCGCTCTAGGCACAGATCCAATTTCAAAGGCACCTTATAGAATGGCCCTAGTAGAGTTGAAGGAGCTTCATTCTCAATTAAAGGAACTATTTACAAAGGCTTCATTAGGCCTAGTCACTCACCATGGGGAGCCCTAGTCTTATTTGTCAAAAAGAAGGATGGATCTATGAGACTCTGCATTGACTATAGATAATTGAATAAGGCGATGATCAAGAATAAGTACCCGTTGCCTCGAATCAAAGACTTGTTTGATCAAAGATCAACCTGTAGTCAGGATATCACCAGTTAAAGATCAAAGAAGGAGACGTCCTAAAAACAACCTTTAGATCGAGGTATGGTCACTATGAATTTGTGGTTATGCCTTTTGGTCTAACGAATGCACCTGTAGCCTTCATGGATCTGATGAGTCGAGTATTCAAGGATTTCCTCGATAAATTTATTGTTGTGTTTATTGATGATATTCTTTTTTATTCAAAGAGTCAGAAAGAACATGCTGAGCATCTAAGAATCGTGCTGGAGACATTAAGGAGACACAAGTTATATGCAAAATTCTCTAAGTGTGAATTCTGGCTCTATAGAGTGTCTTTCTTGGGGCATATAGTATCAAAGGAAGGGATAATGGTAGATCCTGCTAAAGTAGAGGCTGTTCTCAACTGGAAACAGCCGACAAATGCAAGTGAAATAAGGAGCTTCTTAGGCCTAGCTTGTTATTATTAGATATTCGTGGAAGACTTCTCCAAGATAGCAATGCCACTCACAAATCTAACTTACAAGGGAAAGAAGTTTGCATGGATAGATGCAAGCGAGAAGAGTTTCCAAGAGTTAAAGAAGAGGTTAACAATAGCTCCAATACTGGCCATTCTTGAAGGGAGCGACAGATTTGTAATCAATAGTGATGCTTCGAAGATGCGCCTTGGTGCTGTTCTGATACAAAATGATAGAGTGATCACTTACGCATCAAGACAACTAAAGGATAATTATGAGAAGAACTATCCTACTCATGACCTCGAGTTAGCGACAGTTGTTTTTGCATTGAAAATTTGGAGACATTACTTGTATGGGGTCTAATGCAAGATCTTCACTGACCATCAAAGTCTGAAGTACTTCTTCACTCAAAAGAACTTCAATATGAGACAGTGAAGATAGCTAGAGCTAATGAAGGATTATGATTGTAAAATCCTTTATCATCCAAGAAAGCTTAATCGAGTAGCTGATGCTCTGAGTAGAAAGACTATTGCCACGATGATGTCATTACAAGCAATGTCTCAGCCTTTAAGGAGAGAAATTCTAAACTTCAGTTTGGAACTCATAATAGGCAAGCTATCAGCGCTCACTCTTGCTCCAACGCTATTTGATGAGATTCAGAGTAAGCAAGACAAAGATGTAAGCCTCGCAAGGATTAATCAAGAAATAAAAAAAGGAAAATGTGAAGAGTTTCATATTGCAGATGATGGAACTCTATATCTCAAGGACCGTTTATGTGTTCCCAACATTGATAGCTTAAGGGAAAGAATCTCAGCGAAAATTCATGACACTCCTTATTCAATTCATCTAGTTGCAACAAAGATGTATAATGATCTTAGGGATAATTTTTGGTGGTTTGGAATGGAATGTGATGTTGCCATGTATGTGAAGAAATGCTTGACATGTTAGCAAGTCAAAGCTGAACACCAAAGACCTGGTGGTGATTTACAGTCAATCTAGATACTAGAATGGAAATGGGAAGATATTGTAATAGATTTCATTATCGGTTTACCCAGATCTATGAATGGTTATGATGCTAGTTGGGTTGTTGTCGACCGATTGATGAAGACGACACATTTCATCCCTATCAAGATCACTTACTCTATAGAATAGTTAGCGAAACTCTATGTCAAAGAGATTGTATGGCTTCATGAAATCCCTAAGACTATCATCTCCGATCGTGATCACAGGTTCACGTCCAAGTTTTGGAAAAGTGTACGGACTACGATGGGGACCAAGTTGCATTTCAGTACAGCTTTTCATCCTCAAACAGACGGCCAAACAAAGGATGAACTTGATCTTAGAAGATATGCTTCGGACCTATACCCTTGACTTCAAGACCAGTTGGTGTAAAATGTTACTGTTAGCGAAATTTGCTTATAGCAATAGCTACCAAGTGACGATTAGGGTGGTGCCTTATGCAGCCTTGTATGGCCAAAAATGCATGTCACCTATACGTTGGCATGAAGCTGGTGAAAAGAAGTTGTTGGAAAGCGTTGACGATGAAAAGACCAATTTTGTCAACGAAACCTCTAAGATGATAAAGTTGATAAGAAGAAGAATAGAGACCGCTCAAAGCCAATAGAAAAGTTATGTTGATAAAAGAAGAAGGCCTTTAGAATTTGCTACAGGTGACTCAGTATTCTTAAAGGTTGCACCCATGAAAGAAGTAATAAGATTTAGGAAGAAAGGCAAGCTAAGCCCAAGATTTATCAGACCTTATGAAATCGTGAAGCAGATAGGCAAAGTAGCTTATCAGTTGAGATTGCCACCAAAAATGTCAACTATGCACGATGTGTTCCATGTTTCAATGCTCAAGAAATATGTCCTAGACCCTACGCACATGATTAAGCCATAGGTGATCGATATATGAGATGACCTCAGTTATGAAGAAAAGCTAGTGGATATTCTAGATCGAAAAACCAAGACCTTGAGGAATAAAGAAATTCAATTGGTCAAGGTTTTATGGCAAAATCACCAGGTGGAAGAAGCTACATGGGAATTTAAAGATGACATGAGAACAAAGTATCCGCAACTATTCTAAGTTTCAAGGACGAAACTCTTATAAGGTGGGGAGAATTGTAACACCCTCCAATTTTCATGTAACGGATTATGTCAAAGGAATAACGACGTTGATTAATTTCCTTATTGATATATGATATAATGTTATTGACTATTTTTATTTTTTAATTTTAAGTATGATGACTGGTGACGATCACGTGGAATTGGTGTGCTCTAGATGTTCATGTCATTTATCTTGCATGTTTGATAATTATTTAGCAATCAATTAGGGTTTTGTTGTACATTAGTGTATGCAATAGTTTGGTAGGCCAATCCTTCAAGTTTGACAGGCTGAAATGTCCCTCACGAAACGGTAGGCCGACGAACTTGATCAGCAGGATGGACCTTATGCCTTTGGTAGGCCGAACTGAGCAGTTGGCAGGCCAAAGACAACTGACGAGCAATCAGTAGAAATTTTTCAAAATTTGTGACAAGGATGATTATTGTGATTGGATATAATTGGATGATCAAATTTTGATTGATTGACATATTTTTGGTTTGATTCCTTATTTTAGGTAGTAAAATGTTTGACTTTTAGGTTGATTGGATTATTTGATGAGGGTTTCCTCTTTTGAAATTGTGAAATATGGTAAGTAAAGAACAAATTTCTTGACTTTCCCCAATTCCCTCCATTCCCATGTGAACTAACCCCAAATTCCAGTCAGAAATTTTTTGATAATTATAGAGAAGATGAGATTTCTCTTTTACGTTACTTGCATTTTTCACGTAAACTATCTCCCTATCATTCTCTTTTTCTCTCTCTAAAATTCTTTCAGAAACACTTTCTCTTTCTCTTTCCTTCTCTACATTTTCTCTTCCTTCTTCTCTTCATTATTCTCCTGCAAACAATAGAAAGAAACATTGGGTTTTCCTTGGGCAAATTCGAAAGGAAATTGAGAAGAATTTGTTTTAAGGTAAGAACTCATTCTTGGTATTTTTGAAATGTAGTTTTCCCTTTAAATAGACCGCTGTATTTTTGTCTAGGAGTTTCTGTTTGCTCTTAAATTTTAGTATTGTTATCAATGTATGTGTTATGTGTTATTCCTCAAAATTTTACACCATTTGGAGTTTTCTATGATGAGATATGAATTTTCTTTTCTCTACCCATCATAGTTGAATTGTGCTAATCGGTAAAATTATATAAAAATGTGGTCTTTGTTCTTGGGGCAAATGAATGTTATTTTGCACAAAATTTGGCAGATATATTCATGTATATATTAAGCTTTGAACTGGAAAGTCTCATGGTGAAATGATAAATATTTTATGTGTTATGGAATTTTCATTAAGACTAGGTTATGAAACTGCTTTATCAGTGTATTGTTTAGACTTGTGTTGTGTGACGTTTTGTATAATTAAATGAATTTATTTGATGATGAAACTTTTTGTGCTTCTGTAATTATATGTTAATAAGTTGTCATAAAAATTTGAGTTATTTTAGTTATTGGAATATGATGAATGTATGTAACTCACTGCCTGACAAATTGGAAGTTCTTATTGTCTCTGGCTTCTAATGCACGGTTTGGAATGTTGGATCTTATTTAAAGGTAATTTTTGGAAATGTTATGGTTTTAGGTGTCTATTATATGTGTTAATTTTTGTATATTTTTCTACAACATCAACAATGTGATAAATAGACTTAAACTAAGATTGTTCATTGCCTATCTAATGCTGGTAGTTTTGGTATTGTATGTTATGTGACTTATTTAAATTGCAAAATGAAATTTTTATGACCAATGAAAAATCATGGTAATATGTTTATATGTTAACCTTGTCCTTGCCTAGTTTGGTGCTTGAATTGTGTGTGAATTATGAGATTTTGGGCTATGAATTCATAAGGGGTCAGACAACATATGTATTGACAGTTTTGTTCTAATGTTTTAAAGGCTAATGAAACGTGTTATGGATTAATGTTTTCAAGAGAAGAATGTATGTGTGATGTAATAAGGTATTGGTTCAGGACATGTGGTATTGAATGATTTCATGAAAATGAATGTTAATTTTATTTTAAATGAATGTATGATATGAACACACTAAATAGTGAACACATAGAAACCACGACGACGTCACCTACAATTAAGGTCGAGTAAGATAAACAGATAAGTATATTCTCACCTGTAACATGATGTGATTTATGAAAAGTTTGAATTTTATATTCATGATGATTCTATGATGGTTTTATTGGATATATCATTACTAAAGTTATTGTACAATTGTACAAAAGTTATGCATGTTTCAATGATGACATATTCAAAGGTATAAAAAACTATAGATATATGTATGTATATATATATGTATCACCTAAATAAGTATTGCACACCCATGTTTATGTTATAATGTCATGTTTGGTTTGGAATTAGCTACCCATCTCCTTTCATGACGGCGCGTCTATCTTGAGAAATATTGTATTACACCTAATAAGTTGTAGAATAGATTATAATTTATAAATAAAAGGAAATTTTTATTTACAAATTCAAAAAGAAAAAAATATAGAAATACCTTAGAAGATATACATCTATATTCTTTTGACCATCGACATTTATTTTTTTGTCTAACTATCTTGAGATTCATGATATATATTGTTTGGATCTTTTAACTAATAAATTTATTATTTTTTACAAACATATGACGTTGATATAACAAACAACTTCTTGATAATTTTGTTGACTGACTTTTACTATATTTGACTCGGATCAATAAGCAAGAACTTAAAAAAAGGGGTAAATACATATTATTCCACCAGGAGGAAGAATTATTATTCTTGAAAGTACTGGTTGTATGTTTTACGAAGTTTATGTTAACTAGATTGTATTAACCACTTACATTTGCAGTGCCACGTCTAGATGTATAAACACTTCACTAAGTAAATAAAGTTGCATTTCAATTGGACTTATTCACCTTAAGACTCTCTTTCTAAGTATAACGCCTATGATTCATAACTACTCAATCAACATACTTAGCGAGATCCCCTTGACTTATGTTGAAATCCCTTCAACTCTAAGTTTTCTCTTGAAAACCCAAAATTCTTCTCCCGAAGAAATAAAGAAAAATAAGATGCTCACAAATGATCCCGCTGCTATTCTAAGACTCTGGATGTGTGTATTAATCACTGTGAGACTTCATATAAATAGCCAATATTACTTGCAATTAAGTTCATTGATTGGATTCTGTTGTAGACTTTGTTGCAACAAATAAGGCAACAAATCCTTTAGGCTGGAACAAATCTGTTTGCAATCAAAGACTTTACAAATTTTATTAGCACCTAGCATCAAACCTGCTTTTATTACTCTTGAAAATCGCACAATATAAATAAGTTGAACAAGGAGATATGAATAGGAATTGAGTAAGTTAAATGCTTGCATGATTTATACTTTCTTATAGGGTATTTGAAAGGGTGGTAGGAACCGTTGGTTAAAACCATTTTTACTATAGCATGTGAGAGATTTACACTGTAGTGATTTTTTTTTATTGTTACTGTAGCATGTGAGAGCTTTACATTGTTTATAACTAAAAAAGTGATTCCCACCACTTTTGCCAAACAGGGGTTTAAAATATAATCACTAAATAAATTAGTTTTCATATTTTTATTGAGTCAACAATTCTAATAAATTGTTTCCCAATTATTTCCTACAAAAGAAATAAAGATAGCAAATAGGAGACCCAAAAATGAGAAACTTAATAATATGAATGTTTCAGTCAAAATCTACACCAAAATCAATTATTGAAACTTTTCAAAACCTGCACTTCACCCACTTTGAAATATGAACCGTAGATTGGTCTTTTGTATACACATACACGCACATGATGACGAAACCAACAATAATAAAGTGTGCAATTAGTAGTAGACAGAATGGAAAACCGATCAAACCAACTCTCACAATTGCCGGAGGAACTAGCCAAAGGAACCACACTCCTCAGAACTTGTTTCAATGGAATCAATGCCTTATCAGGTTCTTCTCTCCCTTTCCAAATTGACAGCTTTTAGAAACAGCCATGGTGAAAATTTGTTGTCCCTTCTTATTGAAAAATTTAAGTCAATAACAAATATGCCAAACATATAAAATATTTTTCCTCTAATGGTCATATATCTTGTTCATGACACGAACTTGAATTTTACTAGTAACACTTTTTATTTACAATATATATTAATATGTTTATATAGATTCCCCTTTAAAAAATATGTTTATATGTATATATATTAAATGACGGTTCAAATCACAGTTACAATGCAAAATTTAAATTGCTATAGTATTTTCAACCTATGAGATATGTCTATTAAAATAAATCTTTTTCTCCCTTTTTTCAGGTGTGGGAATAATGTCAATTCCATATGCACTTTCCCAAGGAGGTGGCTAAGTTTAACTCTCCTTTTCCCAATAGCCATCCTCTGTTGGTACACAGGGCTACTTCTCAAGCGATGCATGGACACAAACCCACTTATCAAAAACTACCCAGACATCGGTGAAGCCGTTTTTGGGTGCAAAGGAAGAGCCTTGATATCAATTTTCATGTACTTAGAGCTGTTCCTTCTTGCAGTTGAGTTTCTGATACTAGAAGGTGACAACTTGAACAATTTGTTTCCAAACACAAGCTTAAGAATTGAAGGACTGAAAGTGAAAAGTGAGGGGATTTATGCTTCTCAGTGCACTTGTGATATTGCCAACTACATGGTTGCGGAGTCTTGGAGTGCTAGCCTATGTGTTGGCCAGCGGGGTCCTAGCTTCGGTGGCTGTTGTGGGGTGTGTTTTGTGGGCTGGTGTTTTTGATGGTGTTGGATTCCATGAGGGAGATGTTGTTTTGAAGCTTGGAGGACTTCCCATCACTATAAGCTTGTTTGTTTTTTGTTGTTATGGTCATGCAGTTTTTCCTACTTTGTGCAATTCCATGAAGGATAGAAGCCAATTTTCAAAGGTAACTAAAAAAGGAAAAAAAAGTGAAATATATGATGAACATGAAATTTTAGATGGAAAAAATTATACTAAAATGACAAAATTATTGTGATGAAATAGTTATATAAGATATTTAAAAAAAGCCACAATTAGAGGGTAATTATTATAATGATATTACTTTGTAATTACATAGTAATTATTTTAGTGATTTCATTTTGACTCCGTCATACATGACTCTTTACAAAGGAAAAAAAAATTGTGGAGCTTGTAAGCCATATGTGGAAATCATATGTGAAGTACACTGCTCTGGTGTCTAATAACTTTACCTGTAATGTTTGAAATTGCAAATATATTTTTTAACCTATAGAAATTTTCTATTGATTTAAAGTTTTATGATCTTAAGTGATGTTTTATATTTTTGTTTGAAAATTTAAAATTCTCATAACTTGGAATAACATTTAGAATATTGCTTCAAAGTTCAACCTTAGTTATTTCTGTTTGTTCCTTACTTCAGGTATTAGTGGTATGCTTTATCATGAGCACAATCAAGTATGGATCAATGGCCATCATAGGCTACTTGATGTTAGGAGATTATCTAAAGTCTCAAGTGACACTAAATCTTCCTATAGGAAAAATCAATAGTAAGATAGCAATTTACACCACACTAATTAATCCCCTAACCAAGTATGCCATCATAATTGCCCCTATTGCCAATGCCATCGAGGACACATACCCTTTCCGCAATGCTAATCAATTTATTAGCATCCTTATTAGAACATTACTTGTGTTGAGCACCGTAATTGTGGCTCTAATTGCTCCCTTCTTTGGATACGTAATGGCATTCATCGATGCATTTTTGAGTGTTACTGGGTCAATATTATTGCCCTACCTCTTTTACCTATAGATCAACAAAGCTGCTCGGAGTTTTAGGTTCGAATCGACATTAATTATGGGGATTGTGGTGATAGGATCTTTTGTTGGTGCATTTTTTACTTACATGTCATTGAAACAAATTGTGAACCATCTTAATTAAAGTTCACTATGCTTATAGCTAATCAGAAGCTTGTAAATAAGTATAACATAAATAAGATTTTGCAAGAAAGTAGGTCTGTTTTCTCCTTGAAAAAAATTGTAAAAACTAATTTTAGAGTTCATAATAACGTAGCTTGTAAACAAGGATAACAAAAATAAGGTTTTGCAAGAAACTACATTGTTTTTGTCCTTGAATCAACAATAAACAAAATGCACAACCAGGACCCAAAAAAAAAAAGCAAAAACAAAAAGGCCACAACCTTTTCTCCCCAAAAAAAAACAAGGTTAGGAGCCTTATCTATGATTATGTTGGACCCTATCCTTGACCAATCCAAAGATCAAGTCTCATGAACATTTTACAACTCATCAATGAAAAAAAAAGAAAGAAAAAGAAGAGAGTATGAAAAATTCGTTTCAATTATACAAATCCAAGCCAACCGAAAGATTTTGACATTGTCCTTTTACTTATTTGTTGTGGTGTTGATCTTCTGGTGTGTAGGATTTTTAGTTTCGATGAATGAGATGGACAATATCACAAAAGAAGGAATAAATAAAAGCCAAAGAATAATATCTCCCAACCCCTCAATAATACATCCAAACTAAGTCACAGCCAAATATATTGGACCCAAAATGTACCTCCAACACCAAAATGCACTTCTCTCAGAGTGCTCAGACAAATTCGAGCCTTTTCCATCAAAACATAGATAAATTACTGGACTCTGAACCCCACAACAGATTCCATGCACCATGCATGCCATTTGTTAGATCAAATTCCCCAATCCGATGTTATTATCTTTAACACCATAGCTTGAGGCTATGCACACTCTGAAACCCTGCTTTAAGCGGTTGCACTCTTAGCTTGAACTCTTTCCACCAGAATCCTCCCCGATGACTACATGATGCCATCCCTCCTCAAGGCGTGTGCCGTCTCCAAAGCCTTAGAAGAAGGCAAACAATTGCATTGCCTTACCTTCAAACATGGGCTCAACCTCAATGTTTATGTATGTCCTACTCTCATAAACTTGTATACCGCCTGCAATGATGTCCATGCTGCTCGTTGAGTCTTTGACAGGATAGATGAGCCTTGAAGGCATTGGTGTTGTTTCGAGAGCTGCAAGCAAGCGATGTTAAACCTATGGATGTTACGATGTTAAAAGTGCTTTCATGTTGTGCTTTATTAGGGGCGTTGGACTTGGGGAGGGTTGGAAGATGTAACAACAAGAAAAATCTAAAAATTAATAAGTATGATTAATTAAGGATTTTTTCATAATTACTTAGCTAAGTGCTTGAGAAATTACAAGTATAAAACTTACTAACATGCAAATTTTTAAGGTCTTAATAGCTATATGACCTTAGAAATAAATAATGTTGTGAATGCACAAATTTATGGGCTTCGTTTATGAGACATGTAACAATATAATGTTATGATGTCAAGAATAATCCATAGAGTATCGATAAATTTATGGAAATGATTTCATGACAATACGGAAATTTTAATAAGGCAATGATACAATAAGAGATTAGAGCTTATGAAATTATTTTTAACAGAGAAAGAATTTTTACAATTATAAAAGTACATCTATGTTTACAAAAAGTTCAAGTTTATAGATCAAAAATTTGATCAAAACCTACTACGACATAGCATAGAAATCAAAGACCAGCAATAGTGTCTATAAATACATAAAAATGCAGCCAAAATGGAAAAAAATATCTCGTAAAATCAGATTTGTCTCTTTACTTTCTCTTTCTACTTTTCTCTCTCCTTCGACTCTGGTCAAGATTTTGGTGTCTGTTTTTGACACCTCTTGTACCAATGGAAAGTTCTCATGGAGATGAGTCCAAAGGTGTGCCATGCCACCCAAAACACTGCTGGAGGAAGCCACATGCACAGGTCAAAGTGGTGAGAAAACCTAAAACTTTCTGGTGAGATATCTTCATTGTTTGGCATCCGATCAATGTGATTTTTGTTCCTACATGACCACTATGATGAGAGGAACAAAACCCACCCATGGTTGCACCTCAATAGTCGTCGGATCGCTCCACCCAATTAACACCATTGTTGCCACCGTTCCACCATTGGTTTCATCAACTCCAATGTCGATGATTGACACCACCTAGACCAAAAGAATCAAAGGGTGTTGGTGAGCAAAAAGCCCCACCCAATTGCGCAGTAGCACCGTCGCTAGCTAAAGCTCAAAATAGCTCTGCCGCTGGCATCATGAGTGGCATCAAAATTGCCCTTGCAGTTGCTGTAGGTATCAATTGATCAAGGGTTCTTGATCAGAATAGCATGGGGAACATTTTTCACATCCAATTTCACGACATCTTCGCCAGAAAATGGAGAATGGCTATTGCCGCCTTGCACCGTTGTGTGAAGTTCTGATCTTGCTAAATTTGGTGACGTAGCTCCAACTGATGAGGGCAAAACGGTCAAAGGAGGATGGGTAGCAAAACCCCTCGGCTAATTTCAGGCCACAACCGCTAGAGCATCATTGCCCAAGCTGCCATTTTGGGCCAAGATGATGGAGCCCAATCTTTTAGAAAAATAGTACGTAACGAAATTTTTAAAAATTTTTATATCAGAGTATTTTCCAAAACAAAAGTTTGACATGCTATATGTATAAATTAACCAGACCTTACTAACCTTGTATTCGTCGAAAAGCTCTCGAAATCTATGTAGAGAAGTAATGATCCAGAAGAGCCTCAACCAACTTGTCTTCTTTGTTATTCTCTATCCATGATTGAAGTGAGTGTGGGCTCACACGTATAGCTCTTCTTCAAGGTGACTTTCCTTCCAACCAATTGAGAGAACCCAAAGCTACTGTTCGTGATTTGTGAACAAGAGCTCCTAGGAAGTTTCAGATTCTCACGAGCAGAGTATCACTGTTAATCTCTCAATTGATCTGAATAACTCATAAGACTTACTCCCTATTTATAGAGGTTAGGTCTAGGGTCTGTCCTTATCAGATAAGGCCTCAAAAAATTCGAATTAGAATCAAATTCGGATCAATATTGGATGAAATTTGTGTAAAAATGCGTGATTTTTTACTTCACGTATAGGCAGGCCGATTTGCCTATCGATAGGCCGAACTTGCCCATCGGTAGGTCGAACTTGAAGATCGGCATGCCGAACTGCCAAAAAAAATTACAGTGAATCTTTTATTTTTCATTCGAGATTCTATAGGATAAAGCCTCAGTTTTAATTCAAATAACCCAATAGAGAAGTTTTCTAATTAAAACAACTTTATTTTGATAATCTCTAGAAAAATAAATAGATTCCTAATAATTCTACAAGTTTATCTTGATTTAATTTATCCAAAATTAGATCAACTGATAAATAGACAAGAATGATCCGATCCTAATAATTCAACAAGTTTATCTTGAATTAATTTTGTCACAAAATTAATTCAACTGATAAACAGACATGAATTATTTGATTCTTCCAAATTTCAACGAATCTAATAAATCTAACATAAGTCACCAATTATTGGAAAAGCATGCCGTATTGTTTTAGAATTTTGTGAGCTGGCAAAGGGAACCAAATGGACCTATATAGTTCAAGCTCCCAATAATTATGAAACCTAATATCCTAGATATACATTTCATAATTATCAACTCCAACGCTACTCCATAATCGCTTAGAGTTGCACTCTCGAACTTTATAGAATTATGAAGCCCGTATAGCTAAGTCTTCATGACATATCATAATATATTGTATTCCCATAGAATTATCCATAATCGGCTTAAGGACAAGTTTTGTCTTACCTTCTCGATTATTTTTATCTTATGTTCTATTATCTCATCATCGAAAAACTTACCATCTAAAGACGGTATACCATTCGGTTACACCTATGTATCCAAATGGTTAAGAGCTCTAGTTTTCCAATTACAAAATAACGCATATAAGAGGATATCACTACTCCTAAAGAGTCATAGATCTACGTGATCAAGAGTTATGCCTCCAACGGACTGGTATGCATACCACAATTAAAATGTAGGTGTCACCCTTTGGTACATCAAAAGACACAAGTCAAGACAACAGGCCCACTATTCATCTCAGGATTAAGATGCAATACAAATAATTGTCTAAAGTGAATCGATTTGTTGAAACAGAATTATTAATACAAATCTATTCACTTTATGTCCCGATCCAACTTATCATCACCTATGACAATGTGTCAATGTTTCAATTCACGGAGTCCACCATCGATGGTCAAGACAAACCATCTCCCAATAGGGATATAGACAACGTAACAATCTTTACATGAATAAAGCGCTCAACTTTATTCCCTCAATTGCGGATCTTTATGATTTAGACCATCGCCTTAAGAATCGTGTCTTCCACATAATCTATCCATCATATGTCCAATTCTTAAAGGTTTAGACTGATAGTCTCAGACTATTGTTTGCTTAACATACATTCAACAAATATGAACGTAAAGAGTACAAGATTTGGTATATAAATAATAAATGAATTCTTCATTGATAAAAATGTCTCCAAAAATAATTACATTTTTACTCCTTAGGGCATACATGTCAAACAATCTCCTACTTGCACTAAGTGAGTAAATATGACAAATTTCGTATCCCCATAGCTTCCAAATGCCTCTCGAAGACTCTCCCAGTAAGTGTCTTCGTGAATGGATTAGCTAAATTGTCCTCTAAGATGTGATTTTGCACACCGTGACATACCCGCCCTCGACGATGTCCTTTATCACATGATACTTCCAATCAATATGCTTACTCTTCTTATGAAATCTTGGTTCCTTAGCATTAGCTACCGCCGCACTGTTATCACAGTATAGTGATATCGCCTTATCTATACCAGGAACTACCTCAAGATCCCCAAGGAACTTGTAGTGCCACACTGCTTCTTTTGAAGCATCATTAGCTGCCACATACTCGGCCTCCATCGTTGAATCTGAAGTGCAATCTTGCTTCACACTTCTCCAATTGATGGCACCGCCGCCTAGTGTAAACACAAACCCAGAAATCGATCTCCTCGAATCCAAACAGGAGTGAAAATCTGAGTCAGTATATCCTAGAGGAGTCAAGTCCTCACTTGAATACACAAGCATATACCCTCGAGTCCTTCTCAGGAACTTGAAAATATGCTTAACCGTAACCTAGTGGTTCGGTCCTAGATCCGCCTGAAATCGACTTACAATCCTGACCGCATAACAAATATCCGGTTGTGTGCAAAGCATGGCATACAAGAGACTACCTACTGTCGAAGCATAAGGCACCTTCTTCATGTATTCTCTTTCTTCCTCAGACTTTGGAGAGTCTTTCTTAGAAAGAGTAATTCCAGACCTAGATGGTTGCCCACCTTTCTTGGAATCTTGCATTGCAAACCTCTTGAGAATTTTATCTATGTAGCCAGCTTGCGACAAAGCTATCATTTTATTCTTCCTATCCCGAAAAATCTAGATACCGAGAACAAAATTAGCCTTACACAAGTCCTTCAAGTCAAACTACTTGGTCAACCATAATTTGATCGATGACAATGCCCTAATGTCATTGCCAATTAACAGAATGTCATCTATATAGAGCAGTAGAAAAACCAACTTCCCATCCTTAATGTGTTTGTAAACACATGGATCATCCACATTTTGTAAGAACCCATAAGTTTTGATCACTTGATCAAATCTTATGTTCCAAGAACGGGAAGCCTGCTTAAGTCCATAAATTGACTTTAGCAACTTACAAACCTTACCCTATTGACCCTTGACCTTGAACCCATTTGGTTGTTCCATATAAATGGACTCATCAAGATAGCCATTAAGAAAAGTCGTCTTGACATCCATCTGCTAAATCTCGTAATTGAGAGCGGCAGCTATGGATAAGAGAATCTGAATGGACTTAAGCATGGCTACAGGCAACAAGGTTTCCTCATAATCGATTCCTTCCTTTTGCATATAACTCTTAGCTACCAGTCTAGCCTTAAAGGTTTCGACCTTTCCATCCACTTCTCTTTTCCTCTTGTAGATCCACTTACACCTTATGGGTTTTACCCCTTCGGGAAGATCCACAAGCTCCTAAACCTAATTAGTCTCCATAGACATCATCTCTATGTCCATGGCCTCTGTCTAGAGTTTCAAATCAACATCCTCCATAGCTTCTGCATAAGTGTAAGGATCCTTATCATGCTCATTCGGCTTAGCCAAGAAGGCCTCCCCATTGAACATATACCTTTCAGGTTGACGCATGATCCTCCCACTATGCCGAAGCCCCTTAGGTTGTTGTTCAGGTTCATTTGGTTTTTCTACACTGATCGGAATGGTTTCATACGGAATCTCCAAAGTGATTTGATCACTCCTAAACTCCTCAAGCACTACTTTGTTTCGAGGCTTAAAGTCATCCATGTAACTCTTCTCAAGGAAAGTTGCATTAGTTCAAACTACGACTTTATTTTCCTTTGGGTTATAGAAATAACCCCTTTTAGTCCCTTTTGGATATCCTACAAACACGCAAACTTCTGAATGTGCTTCCAATTTATTTGCATCCTTAAACAGGACATGAGCTAGACATCCCCATATTTGAATATGGTTTAAGGATATATTCATGCCTGTCCACAACTTATGAGGAGTTTTAGGGATCGATTTTGAAGGCATGTTGTTCAATAGATAACATGCGGTTTGTAGTGCATATCCCCAAAAGGATAAAGGCAATGATGAATGACTCATCTTGGACCTTACCATGTGTAATAAAGTCCTATTCCTTCTTTCTACTACGCCATTCTACTATGGAGTGCCCGACACAGTCAAATGGGATAAAATCCCATTCTCTAATAAGTGTCCCAGAAACTCATCGGAACGGTATTCTCCACCTTGATCGGATCGAAGTGCCTTTATGGGTCTACCCAATTGTTTTTCCACTTCAGCCTAAAACTCTCTGAATTTGTCAAAAGTTTCACTTTTGTGGTGCATCAGGTACACATACCCATACTTGGAGAAATTGTCAATGAAAGTGACAAAGTACTCATACCCTCCTCGTGCCCAGGTATTCATCGGTCTACAAACATCACTATGCACAAGTTCTAGAACCCTATTAGCCCTATTGCCCTTAAACCCAAATGGTCTTTTGATCATTTTACCCTCTTAACAAGATTCACATTGATGTATAGATTCCACCTTTAAGTGACTTAAAGGTCCATCCCTTACCAACCTTTGAAGCCTATTCAGGTTAATATGACCAAGGCACAAATGCCAAAGATAAGTCTTATTAGAGTGAGAAGTTTTAAGTCTTTTAGAGTTGTTATCATTAATCTCAGCATTAAGTAGGAAGTCCATCATAGGTTTGATAAAATATAGATTATTTTGCATCCATCTAGAACAGATAAAAGATTTGTTTTTATGATTCACCACTTTATTAATAAAAGAAACTAAATAAGAGTCTTTAAATAAACAAGCTATAGAAATTAAATTCCTTTTAAATTTAGGAACATAAAAACAATCTTGCAAAATTAAATTCCTATAATTATCAAAATGAAGATGGACGTCTCCCACTGCTTCCGCTGAGACCAAGGATCCATCACCCATCCAAAGCGTGAAGTCTCCATGAAGCAGACTTCTTGTTTCTTTAAACCCCTGTAGAGAAACACAAACATGATTAGTTGCACCGAAATCTATAAACCAAATGTCACTGGATTCCTCAACCAAACAAGTTTCTAAATACAGAAGATCACACCTACCTCCTTTGGAAAGGAAGTCCTTGCAATGCTTCTTTATGTGCCCAACCTTCTTGCAGAAGAAGCACTTAAGCTTTTTTGGGTTCTTCTTCTTCTTTTTCATGCTTTTGTTGTTAGCTGGAACAGAAAATTTCCCATTCTTGGTCTTTTGCTTCTTTCCATTCCCAGAACTAGGATTGGAACCAGAAGCTGCTACCATGTTGGCCTCACCACCAACAGGAGACTCCCTGATCAGCAGTTCAAACTCCTGTAACTGTTTCATTAATTCTGTTAAGGTCATATCCCGTCTATTGCTCAAATTAAAAGTAGCTCTAAGTGTAATAAACTCCTTAGATAGAGTCTCAAAGATCATAGTCATCTAAGTTTTAGCGTCGATGTCAGCTCCATTTGTTTGAGACTCAACGAGGTAACCCATGACCAACATCATGTGTTCCTTTATAGATGTCCCCAGCCTCTGTTTACAGTTTAAGAGTGTTCGAAGCGCCCCTTGCCGCTTTGTTATAGCCTAGCCTCCAAACATGTCTTCAAGATTATCCAAGATCTGCTTCGCAGTCTTGCAATCTTCATGTTGAGCCTACAACACGTTATTCATGCTAGCCATAACATAGCAGCGGACCTGATCATTTTCATCTTTCCAGCAATCGTACACTTGGAATTGCTCATTGGTGGAATCTCTCGTAGGCTCGGGAGGACAAGGGGTTGTTAGCACAAATTTCAGTTTCTCAAAGGAGAGGACGATATCTAGGTTCCGTTTCCAATCATTATAATTCTCTCCAATTAACAGGTTTTTGTCAAGTATCAAAGATAAAGCATTTTTTGACATTTTTAGTCTACAATAAAGAATAGTATACCAAACATAAACAAACATATCATAATAATTTAGTAAGACAACACAATCATGTAAAAACAGACAAATCTATTTGTGTGTCAAAACCTTGAAAATATCACAACCATACAACGATAATTCCCAACTTAGAATTCAATAAGCTCCTAGGGGAGTCTTGCCAAATTCAATCAGGAACACGGATCCCTTTCTAATTAATATATGCCATCTAGGACTCGTCTGATCTAGCATATATTAATAGTCGTTTCTTTGGCCATTAATTTTATTAACAGAGCTCCTAGGGGAGGTTAATAATAAAATTAAC
Source organism: Artocarpus hirsutus (assembly GCA_946598075.1). Classification (NCBI taxonomy): domain Eukaryota; kingdom Viridiplantae; phylum Streptophyta; class Magnoliopsida; order Rosales; family Moraceae; genus Artocarpus; species Artocarpus hirsutus. The sequence continues at coordinate 57,174 of CAMOHE010029479.1, read as the reverse complement.
ATGAATGTATAACCACCGTTTCAATATTTTATCCATAATTTACAATCACCGCCTAGGGGTGTGTAACCATAAATCATGCTAAAATACCTTATCCTTTGGGAGATCTAATCTGGTACAGGATAGAAATCCCATCCTAGGGGTTGGGACCACCATGTTCTTCCTATAGACCAACGATGGAGGCGTTAGGTCCTTTCTTTAAAAACCTTCTCCTACTTAATCTTTTGCAATCAAGGTTTTATTTTAAAAGACATGCATGAATAATTTTTAATATGAGCGGCACTCCCTATTCTATATGGCATGTTATCAATATACATGGCAAATCATATTATAATGTAGACAAGGACAGCAATTAAGCAAAGCTACAAGTAAAATAATGATAAATAACTGTAATATTATGGTCCCACCCTAGAGAACAGAGAACAAATATTACAAGAGAAAAATCGAAACATATTATTGATTCTTCATCCTTAAATCTCCAAGCTATATCCCTCTTCATGTAATCCCATCTTCAAGTCTTCAATCACATATGAATCGAATACTCTATATTTTCGATCAAATCTAAATTTAATGTTTCTCAGAATTGTCTCAAAAATAAAATTAAAACTATACAAAAAAACTACACCTTTTCTAGAAAAATATTTAGCTCTTTGCCGGCAAGCTGATCTGTGTGATCGGCCTACCGATTTATGACCAATTGGCCTACCGAACCTCACGTCTGGCCTACCGATCTACTACCATCGGCTTGCCAAACTGGGATTCGGCATGCCGATCGAGCGAAAATCACCTTTTCTAGAAAATACAATTTCAAATACAATTCATCAATTTTATTTCCAGCAATTCAAAAACATAAAATTTGAGACTCAAGAAATACATGAGAACGCCATCATCCATCTTCTAGATCCGCATTCTAGATCCGTCTTCTCCGAACAATTATTTAATTACAAAATTCTTACAATTTTAAAATCAAATAATAATTCTTAGATGGAGATGATAGTCTGTCATCTAATTAAATGAAAAACTTAAATACACATTCCAACCTCTAAGGAACCATAACCAGTGTAAATTAATTAATTAATAAATAGTTAAATAATAATTTAATCAACCATAATTAATTAATAAACATTCACCATATAATCCATAACAACATATAAAATATATAGAAATCTAGAGTGCCAACTCTCTATAAAATTAAATTCAAGCATAGGAGAGATAAAGATCACATAATTTATACGTATAGCATGATCACAAACTTGTAAATTTATGTAGAAACTTGGCTCTGATACCAATTTTTGAAAAAATAGTACGCAGCAGAATTTTTAAAAATTTTTATATCAGAGTATTTTTTCCAAACACAAGTTTGACACGCTATATGAATAAATTAACCAGATCTTACTAACCTTGTATTCGTCGAAAAGCTCTCGAAATCTATGTAGAGAAGTAACGTTTCAAAAGAGCCTCAACCAACTAGTCTTCTTTGCTATTCTCTATCCATGATCAAAGTGAGTGTTGGCTCACACGTACAACTCTTCCTCAAGGTGACTCTCCTTCTAACCAATTGAGAGAACCCAAAGCTAGTGTTCGTGATTTGTGAACAAGAGCTCTTAGAGAGTTTTAGATTCTCACTAGCAGAATATTACTCTTAATCTCTCAATTGATCTGAATAACTTATGAGACTCACTCCCTATTTATAGAGGTTGGGTCTAAGGTCAGTCCTTATCAGATAAGGTCTCAAAAATTCAATTCAGAATAATTTGGATCAATATCAGAAGAAATTTGCGTAAAAAGGCATGATTTTTTACTTCGCACATAGGCAGGCCGATCTGCCTAACCGGTAGGCCGAACTTGCCCATCGGTAGGCCAAACTTGAAGATCGACATGTCGAATTGTTGAAAAAAAATCTCAACGAATCTTTTATTTTTCATCCGAGATTCTATTGGATAAAGCCTCAGTTTTAATTCAAATAACCCAATAGAGAAGTTATCTATTTAAAACAACTTTTTCTAGTTAATCTCTAGAAAAAAAAATAGATTCTTAATAATTTTACAAGTTTATCTTGATTTGATTTATCCAAAATTAGATCAACTGATAAACAAACAAGAATTATTTGATCCTAATAATTTAACAAATTTATCTTAAATTAATTTTGTCATATAAAATTAATTCAATCGATAAACATACATGAATTATTTGATTCTTCCAAATTTCAACCAATCTAATAAATTTGAAATAAGTCACCAATTATTGAAAAAGCACACCGTATCGTTACAGGATTTTGTGAGCTAGCAAAGGGGACCAAATGGACCTATACAGTTTAAGCTCCTGATAATTATGAAACCCAATATCCCAGATATACATTTCATAATTATCAACTCTAATGTTACTCCACTAAAAGCTTGGAGCTGCACTCTCAAACTTTATAGAATTACGAAGCCCGTATAGCTAATTTTTTATAATATATCATAATGTCTCGTATCTCCATAGAATTATCCATAATCAGCTTAAGGACAAGTTCTGTCTTACCTTCCTGATTATTTTTATCTTATGTTCCATTATCTCACCATCAGAAAACTTACAATCTAAAGACGGTATACTATTCAGTTACACCTATGTATCCAAATGGTTGAGCGCTCCAGTTTTCCAATTACGGGATAACGTATATAAGAGGATACCAATACTCCTAAAGAGGAGCTACGGATTCCATATCTATGAATAATAGGTCTACGCTCTCAAGAGTCATGTCTCCAACGTATCGACATGCATACCACTATTAAAATGTGAGTGTCACCCTTTGGTACATCAAATGACACAAGTCAAGACAACGGGCCCACTATTCATCTCAAGATTAAGATACAATACAAATGATTGTCTAAAGTGAATCGATTTGCTAAGATAGAATTATTAATCAAAATCTATTCACTTTATGTCCCAATCCAACACATCGTCACCTATGACAATATGCCAATGTTTCTATTTATAGAGTTCACCTCTGATGGTTAAGCCAAACTATCTCCCAATAAGGATATAGACAACATAACAATCTTTACATGAATAAAGCACCCAACTTTATTCCCTCGATTGCGGATCTTTATGATTTAGACTGTCGCTTAAGAATCGTGTCTTCCGCATAATCTATCCATCATATACCCAATTCTTAAAGGTTTATAGTGACAGTCTCAAACTATTGTTTGCTTAACATACATTCAACAAATATGAACATAAAGAGGACAAGATTTGGTATATAAATAATAAATGAATTCTTTATTGATAAAAATGTCACCAAAAACAATTACATTTTTACTCCGTAGGGCATATATGTCTAACACAATCTACTATGTTAGAGGCCAAATTATTGAAATTGACACTGCCATTACACTCAAAAGTGTCAATTTATGGGGGGTAGGCCTGAGCCCAGCCGCCAACAGGGCCCGATCGATGCTGGTCAACGTTGGTCAATGGTCGGTCAACGGTGACCTCAGGTTTTTGTGATCTGGACCTCCAATCGAAAATTTAAGACCGCCTCTTGACTCGTTTTGATACTCTAAACGTGATGGTGTCCTCTATTCGAGCTAATTCTACTTTGATAAAAATCATCTGGTACTGACTGCATGCAAATCGATGTAGCTCAAACTGTTGCAATGGAGTCTAGAATGACGTTTCCAAGAATGTATAATCTCTAGGAAGTATTCCTAGCCATTCATGGTCACTCGAGGAGCACTACCAAGGATGCTTCGTAGCATGTAGATACAGCAAAATACAACTAGACCCGCTTAGCTCGAAGTCCAGGTAAGTAGGAATCTCACCTACAATATGAACGGTCTTTAAATAAAATGTTTTAAATGTTTTCATAAAAATTTATGAAAATGCATGATCAATGATTTGTTACACTATTTTATGTTTTGATGTGTGTTATGTTATGATTTATTATATTATGTTATGTCATGAAATGATATGTTGTGATGATGTTATGATTAATGTGTAATAAATGAAATATTTAAATCATATTGTTTAGTCAGTCTCAAGTTAAGTATCTTTATGATTTATGATTTATGCTTTACGTAATTGCGATGCTATGTAGTGATAAGTCATATTGCATGCATACAATAAGACAAGTGAAAGTGATAAGTAGTGTCGTACCAGCCTTCTTATTGTAAGGCACTCAAAGTAAAGTTAAAGTTATGACCTCGATGTTTGATGGTCTCAAGTCTTCCATAAGGGAAGCATCATGTTTATAATCTCATGATTAATGATGTTAGTATGAACACTAAAGTTTATAAGATTAGGAAAGTTAAGTAACAAGACAAGTTATTATTTAAATAATTACGCATAAAACAAGTTGATAAGCCAGCATAAAATGTTTATGCATATTTTTATTAAAATGATTTTTAATTGTGTTTTGTGAGACTGATTTCCTACTTGCAGAGCAAAAACTCATTTAAGTATGTTCACACTATAGGTAAGAAAACCTGTTAGTGACATTGATGACCAATAGTGAGCGGCGGAAGAATGGTGGAAATGGGAATGGGTACTGCTCACACAATTTGTAATATTTCTACAGTATTAGTTTACAAGTTTATGTATGTTTCAGTTTTATGTTAAATTAAGAAATGAACTTTATGAGTATGTTTTGTAAATTTATTAATATGAGAGTTTAGATGATTATGCTTTTAAAAATTATTATATTGGATTTAAGGAAGTTTTAAAGAGCATTTAGCATGCTTTTATTCCATCATTTAATTTAGGATTGTTTTTGAATTAGTTATATTAAAGGAAGTAATTCTTAAATAATTATCTTTATGTTTAAAAGAAAAGTTTAAAGAATTTTATTATTTTATGTTTTAAGAAATTAATGTATGAGGTATGCAAAGGATTAAGTTTTTAGGAATTATGATTATGTTAAAACATAATGACTATTATTACGTTATTATCTCATATGTGAAATTGATTATTTCGTTAGTTTTACAAAATTATGTTTTGAGAAATGATTAATATTTCTTTCAAGGTTATATGTTACGAATTCTTTATCATCAAGAAATCATTTAGAAATTTTTATTTTGTAATTTTTAGTACTTTATATTAAAGTATGTTGAAGTTACAATTATGTTTAAGTTAAATAACAACCACATAGGTAAGGTCGTTACAGTTGGCATCAGAGTCGATATCCTGCCATCCTACTCCAGGCCGTCTCATGCCTACTTTGCCATATTACAAGTAAGTTATGTTAATTGAATGTTATCTTAAGTTACGCTAAATGATAGGTGCCAACTTTTCGTATAACGGCAATCAAGTTATCGAGATGCAAGCATAATTTTAGCTATCCTCTCAAGGTCTAATGCCAAGCCTAGCTGCCACGGCACATTGAATAACAGGAAGTAGTATTTGGTGTTGACTTCCTATGTCAGCTAAACAACATGTAGAATCACATGGATGCTTGGACCAACGCATCAAGATAATCGACACTTGGAGTACAAATTCAGGTGAGAATAGTCGAAGATAAGCTTGTAGCCTCACCAGAATCAGATTCTATAGCTGATACAACTGATGTTACTTCAACTCCTTTCCCATCTGCCCAAGGAACCGAGTCTTCTTTAGTGAAAAACGAATTGGCTGTTGCAGAGGAGGAGAGCAAGATGTGTGCTTCACTTATGATGAGATTTACAGATCAGTAGTTTAGGGCTACAATCACAAAAGATGTAGATTGACCAATCAACAAAGGATCTAGGAAGCTACGATCAGGGTAGCTATGCCTTGGAAAGGAGAAGAAACTGCAAGTTTTTCACAACTTAATTGCTAACCCATGGCTAAAGCTACCCCTCATGCAGCATACAAGTGGACCCTCACTAAAAGCTGATTCTATAGGCAGATGGATAACACCCTTCAATCTGCCATAAGAACAAAGAAATCATGGATAGGGTATGCAAGCGACAAGAGAACAAAGCCTTCATCAAAGAATTATCACAAAGGCGATGATGTCAAGACATTTCCTCGAAGCACCAACAAGCATTTAGAGAGAACTAGCTTGGACCGTTAACAAGGACAACAATATCCGACTTAGAAATGACATGAAAGGACATATAAGCATAGTACCACTACGAGGTTAGTGGTGTGATATGCCATATGATTAAGCAAGTATACGCATAGTATAAGAAGTAGGATTTATATATGAATGATAGAAGCTTTCGATAAGAAGAACTTTATGTTATGTGATTTGTTGGAGGTGAGTAAAGTCTCGATCTCAACAACAGTCTATGATTGGCAATAATTGCTAAAAAACAGAGAGAAGTTTAGCAATTTCATGATATGAAAGTATGATTGATATATGCATGAATGTTATGAACTATGATTGTTGTATGTATTATAAATGCAACATGACCTAAAGTATGATATGAATATGATATGAAATAGTTGCTATCAAAAGAAAAATGTATAGCAACTCTATGATATGAAAGTATGAACATCATGCATATGTATGATAAGAATATGAATGACATGAGTATGAGTAATATGGAAAGCATGATATGTGAAAGTATGATATGAACGACATACATATGTATGATATGTTTATGAATGTTATGTGTATGCATGATATGGATATGCATGCTATGATTGATGCTTGTTGTCTAGATTATAAACAAGATATAGCACATAGGTACCACGTAATGCATAATGAACAGCACAGTAATGTTCATAAGAAAACCATTAAGGACATAACCTCCAATTTGCCTATAAAAAACTAGAAAAATTACTATAAGATATGCTAGTTTTGATTAGAAATTGTAAGAGCAATTTAGATAATCAGGTAAAATTTAGAAAATTTCTCACGACCAACAGAGAGGTCACAAGAGCATAGCCAAGCGAGAGACCCTATGAATAAAAAAAATAGGACTGAGTTTTTCCTTTTCCCACACCCCAGGGAGAGGCGATACATGTTCAAGAGAGATATGAAAGGTTAAGCTCAAGTGTTATGAACGCTTACAAGTTTTTAGACAAGTACATAAACATGTTTGAGATAGTCATTATCACTAGTCTGGAATTACTAGATGATAAAGGCCTATAGGTTGAGCAATAAAAAGATGAACTTTTTGGCCAGTTCCTATGTACCAGATCATGATGTAGATACGGATATGCAACCTAAGATACGAAATAGGACTAGTACAAGTCCTAGAACAAGAGAAAGATGGTTTCAGGAAAATGGGATCATATTTTTATATCAACATACTTGGGGTAGAATTACTAAAAGAAAGGAAGCCCATAATATTAAGTTACAGAGCTGTAGGATACCCCTAATTTATCTCAATTTTCAAGGATGAAAATTTTACAAGGTGGATAGATTGTAATAACCTAAAAAATCAAAAAATTAATAAGTATGATTAATTAAGTATTTTTTTCATAATTACTCAGCCAAGTGCTTAGGAAAGTACAAGTATAAAACTTGCTAACACACAAATTTTTAAGGTCTTAATTGTTGGAAAAAAAGTACGCAGCAAAATTTTAAAATTTTTTATATCAGAGTATTTTCTAAAACACAAGTTTGACATGCTATATGCATAAATTAACCAGATGTTACTAACCTTGTAAATGCCGAAAAGCTTCCTCAATCAATGAAGAGAAGTAACGTTTCAAAAGGACCTCAACGAACTAGCCTTCTTTGTTATTCTCTATCCATGATTGGAGTGAGTGTGGGCTCACACGTATAGCTCTTCCACCAGGTGACCCTCCTTCCAACCAATTGAGAGAACCCAAAGCTAGCATTTGTGATTTGTGAACAAGAGCTCTTAGGGAGTTTTTAAAATCTCACCAACAGAGTTTCACTCTTAATCTCTCAACTGATCTAAATAATAAAGAGACTCACTCCCCTTTTATAGAGGTTAGGCCGAGGAGTTAATCCTTATTAAATAAGGCCTTAAAATTTTGAATTAGAATCAAATTAGAAACAATATCTAATAAAATTCGTGTGGAAACGTGTGATCTTTTTATCTCCGGTCGACAAACCGAACTAGCAGATTGGCTTACCAAACCTACTTCATCTACAGGCCGAACTTAAAGATTGGCTTGCCGAACCTCCAATAAAAGATCCTATGAATCTTTATTTTCCACCTGAGATTCTTGGGATAGAGCCTCAGTTTTAATTCAAATAACCCAATAGAGAAGTTATCTGATTAAAACAGTCATATCTAGATAATCTCTAGTAAATAAATATTCCTAATAATTCAACAAGTTTATCTTGAATTAATTCAAAATTAATCCAACCGATAAACAGACATGAATTATCTGATCCCGATAATTCAACAAGTTTATCTTGAATTAATTTTATCACAAAATTAATTCAACTAATAAACAAACATGAATTATCTAATTTTACCAAATTTTAGCCAATCTGATAAATCTGACACAAGTCACCAATTATTGGAAAAGCATGCTGTATCATTACAGGATTTTTGTGAGCTAGCCAAGGGGACCTGATGGACCTATATAGTTCAAGCTCCCGGTAATTATGAAATCCAATATCCCAAATATACATTTTATAATTATCAACTCCAGCGCTACTCCACTAAAAGCTTGGAGCTACACTCTTGAACTATATAGAATTACGAAGCCTATATAGCTAAGTCGCCATGACATATCATAATGTATCATATCTCTATAGGATTATCCATAATCAACTTAAGGACAAGTTTTATCTTACCTTCCTGATTATTTTTATCTTACGTTCCATTATCTCACCATCAGAAAACTTACCATCTAAAGACGGTATACCATTCAATTACACCTATGTATTCAAATGGTTGAGCACTCTAGTTTTTCAATTGCAGGATAATGTATATAAAAGGATATCAACTACTCTTAAAGAGGAGCTATAAATTCCATATCTATGAATAATAGGTCTACGCTATCAAGAGTTATGCCTCTAACATACCGATATGCGTACTACTATTGAAATGTAGGTGTCACCCTTCGATACATCAAAAGATACAAGTCAATAAAATGGGCCCACTATTCATCTCAAGATTAAGATACAATACATATGATTGTCTAAAGTGAATCGATTTGCTGAGACAAAATTATTAATCTAAACAAATACTTTATGTCCCGATCCAACACATCGTCTCCTATGACAATGTGCCAATGCTTCTACTCAAGGAGTCCACCTTCGATGGCCAAGACAAACTATGTCCCAATAGGGATATAGACAGCATAACAATCTTTATATGAATAAAGCACCTAACTTTATTCCTTCGATTACGGATCTTATGCTTTAGACTGTCACCTCAAGAATATGTCTTTCGCATAATCTATCCATCATATGCCTAATTCTTAAAGGTTTGGACCGATAGTCTCAAGACTTTTATTTGCTTAACATACATTCAACAAATTTGAACGTAAAGAGGACAAGATTTGGTATATTAATAATAAATAAATTATCTATTGATAAAAATGCCTCCAAAAATATATTACATGTTTACTCCTTAGGGAATACACATTTAACATTAATAGCTATATGATCTTAGAAACAAATAATGTTATGAATGCACAAATTTATGTACTTTATTAATGAGACATGTAACAATATAATGTTATGATGTCAAGAATAATCCATACAGTATGGATAAATTTGTAGAAATGATTTCATGATAGCATAGAAATTTTAATAAGGCACTGATACAATAAGAGATTAGAGCTTATGAAATTATTTTTAACAGTGTAAGAATTTTTACAGTTATAAAAGTACAGTTATGTTTACAAAAATTTAAAGTTTATAAATAAAAAATTTCATCAAACTGACTACGACACAGTATGAAAATCAAAGACCAGTAATAGTGTCTATAAATACATGAGAATGTAGCCAAAATGGAAAAAATATCTCGTAAAATCAGATTTCTCTCTCTACTTTCTCTCTTTACATTTTCTCTCTCCTCTGACTCTAGTCAAGACTTCAGAGTATTTTTTTGATACCTCCTGCACCAACAGAAAGCTCTCGTCGAGCTGAGTCCAACGGTGTGTGGTAATGCCCTAAAATGTTTCTCTTACATGGCGGACGTATGTAGTATAGAAAGGTTGTCGTATCTATAAGGAGCTGAAACATTTTGTAACTCTAGAAATTGTTAAAAATAAACATTCAAAATGGCAAGCAGTTTTTCAAAACAAAGTGTAAAATAAAAGAAATATTTTTGTGATGTTTTTAATTCAAAATTTAAAACATAAAATTAAAATGGTAAAGCTTTGAGAATCTCTTGTATGTTTCACAACTAGCATGGAATTTTAACTCTATTTAATTAATTATCTAAAGTATTTCATTTATTATATCCTTTCTCATTAATTGCAAGCACTTTTACTATTTTTATAAGTTAACCGAGAGCGATAATATAGCAAGCCATAATGCAGTAAGGATTTTCCTATAAAAGTAGCAAAATAATCATCTCTCACTAATGATTTGGTGCACTAATTATGAAAATTATAACCGCTATCACTCAATTATAATTAACATAATTTTAAGATAGAAAAGATAATAACAAATCAAAATTAATATATTTTTATGGAATAAATTATTGCGTTAGTTTCAGCAGCACCTCGACTTATTAATTGGTTCAAGAATACACTATGTCATCCTCTATCTACAATAAATCAAGAATTACCAAGTATTTACTGTGCCAGTCTATGTCTATAACGTAGCAAAAACTTAATTTAATAAACGAGCATGACTTCAGTATTATTAATATTAATTGTGCAACACAATTAAATTACATAAAGAAAGCATGATTGAATTTATGCAAGATATAATTTATTCTACAAAATATAAGCATTACAAAGCAGATATAGAGTTAAAATCCATACTAGAATACTATGCATATAAGACCATCTCTTTGCCTCACCAGACTCTATACACTAATTTCAACATATTATTTTTAACTAAGGGAATACTATTGAGTCTAACTCAATAGAAAGGAAACAAAGAAAAGGGAAGGAGAAGAAGGGCCATTTGGCCCATTGAGGGATGCATTCAGGAGAAGAACTCTCCCCCTTTTATAGTGTTTTGAAAACACTATTCTACAATTTTTAATTATTTTTTTATTAATATTTTATTTAATTATTTTATTATTTTATTATTGTCCTAACTGCCTCCACGAGAGTCTCATTAACTCTCTTTTATTTTTTTTTATTTTTTTATGTTGAAATGCATTCCTCATTGTGCATTTTTTTCTTTGTTATCCAGTGCTTTGCGCGTATAGAACGGACGAAAACAAGCCATAGATCGCGCATACTTTGATTTAATGGACGCTGTGGATAAAGTCATCATTTCAAAGTTAAAAGTACAACTTTGACTATTATTTGGCCATGAGATCAGTCATGTTATACACATCCGACGGCTAGAATGGGAGCTCATGTGGAACGAAGTGCAGACAATTGGATAAGCATTGATGAGCTAGGGCGCACTAACACGTATCAGCGTTGACGTGCATTGTGCACCTAACGTGTGGCTTGCATAGGGCTGACGGTTACAGAGATCCAACAATGGAGATTGAGCTAGCGGTGCGATCGACGGCTACCATTGTGCCACTTGTGCACTTTTAGATTAATTTGAATTTTTTTATCTTTTTGATGCATTTGATGTCCGATTTTGTCCGTTTTTGCACCATTTTGCTCCATTTTTTCTCTAGATTTCAAATCTAAAATTCACAAACACAACAAAATTAATTATTTTACAAACAAAATATTTACAAGAATTATTAAAAATATTTATTTAACAATAAAACAAACAAAATTAATTATAAACTTCTAAAATTTTTGGTCTCTTTCAGTTTGACACAGATATAATTTTTAAAACTTGAAAATATTTTTAAGAATTACTGAAAATATAATAAAATATATTTACAAACTTAAAACACTCTATCAAACACATTAAAACTGAAAATAAAATAACCGCATGTTATTTGTACGGTTTTGATTATTTACAAACTAGACACATATCTAACATGCTGAAATAACTCTAAAATTACCAAAAATATTATTAAACATAAAAACACACTAAAATTACATTTTTAAACACATTTTAACGCTAGGACACAAAAATACCTATTAACACGAAAATGCTATTAATTAGAGGATTTAATGAGAAATAAAAGCATAAAGAAATGATTTAAGCCTTATAAAATGTACACTTTTATAGTCTCATTAGTGTGCCATGCCGCCCAACACACCGCCGAAGGAAGTCATACATGCTAGTCAAAGTGTCGGGAAAACCAAAACTTTCCTAGAAGATATCTTCGCCGTCCAGCATCCGATTGATGTAATTCTTGTTCCTACATGACTACCATGACGAGAGGAACAAAACCCACCCATGGTTGCACTTCAATAGTCGTCGGATTACTCCACCCATCTACCACAAAAATCATAAATCATAAAACATAAACATACTTAACTTGAGAGTGAATAAACAACATGATTTAAATATTAATCATAACACATTAATCATAACATCATCACAACATATCATGGCATGACATAACATAACTTAATAAATCATAACATAACACATATCATGACATAAAATAGTGTAACAAATCACTAATCATGCATTTTCATAAATTTTTAAGAAAACATTTAAAACATTTTATTTAAAGACCGTTCATACTGTAGGCAAGATTCCTAGTTACCTAGACTTTGAGCTAAGAAAGTCCAGTCGTATCTCGCTGTATGTGTAGTCTACAAAGCATCATCTACAGTGCACCTCGAGGATCATGAATCACTAGGAATGCTTCTTGGAGATCATACATTATTGGAAACATCATTCTAGACTTCATTGCTGCAGTTTGAGTCGCATCGATCTGCATGTAGTTAGTACTAGACGATTTTCATCGAAGTGGAATTAGCTTGAACGAAGGTCACCATCGCATTTGAGCATCAAAACAAGTTAGGAGGTGGTCTCGGATCGTCGATTGGAGGTCCAGATCACAAAAACCTATGGTTACTGTTGACCAACCGTTGATCGATGTTGATCAACCATTAACCGACATTGACCAACATCGATCAAGCCCCGTTGGTGGCTGAGCATAGGCCCACTCCCACTAAATTGACCATTCTGGTATAATGATAGTGTCAATTTCATAGAATTTGGCCTCCAACATAGTAGATTGGGCTCCACAATCTTGGCAAAAAATGGCAGCTTAGGCGGCAGTCCTTTGGCAGTTGTGGCCTGCAATTGGCCAAGGGGTTTTGCTACCCATCATCCTCTGAGTATTGTGTCCTCATCAATTGGAGCCTATATCACTAAATTCAGCAAGACTAGCACTTCATGGGGCCGTGCACAATGACGATAGCCGTTCTCTATTTTCTGGCAAAGATGTTGTGAAACTGGATGGGGGAAAATGTTCCCTATGCTATTCTGATCAAGAACCCTTGATCAATTGATCCCTACAATAGTTGGAAGGGCAATTTCGGTGTCCCTCACAACAGTGGTGGCAAAGCTATTTCGAGCTTCAGTTAGCAGCAGTGCTAGAGCACAATTGGGTGGGGCATTTTGTATACCTAGTATAAACACACTTTGCTCTGGTGAAATAATATCACTAAGAAAGTGTTTAAGATGATTAGCCAAAACCTTAGTAATTATCTTGTAAATCACATTGCATAAACTAATCGGTCGATAATTCAAAACCTTTCGAGCATTCTTAATCTTCAAAATAAGCACAATATAAGTCTCATTAGACGCCTCTGCTGAATATCCATCATTTATCATCTTTAAAATAATTCTGTGACATCGCCTCTGACAATATGCCAATGTTTTTGGTAAAATAAAACATGAAACCCATCTGGGCCTAGCAATTTCGTTGATCCCATACTAAAGATAGCCACCTTCACTTTTGTTGCACTAAAAGGAGCATCTATAACCTTATTCATCACAACCGTGACTTTAGGTTCCACCACATCCAAAATCGACGTAAATGCCTCCTCTGTTAGACTAATGTACTGTTAGACATGTATGCCCTAAGGAGTAAAAATGTAATAAGTTTTTGGAGACATTTTTATCAATAAAGAATTTATTTATTATATACCAAATCTTGTCCTGTTTATGTTTATATTTCTTGAATCTATGATAAGCAAATAATAGTCTAAGACTGTCGGTCTAAACCTTTAAGAATTGAGCATATGATGGACAGATTATGCGGAAGACACGATTCTTAAGGTGAAGGTCTAAATTATAAGATCTGCAATCGAGGGAATAAAGTTGGGCATTTTATTCATATAAAGATTGTTATGTTGTCTATATCCCTATTGAGAGATGGTTTGTCTTGACTATCGGAGGTAGACTCCGTGAACAGAAACATTGGTATGTTGTCAAAGGTAACGATGTGTTGGATCGGGACATAAAGTGAATTGATTTAGATTAATAATTCTGTCTTGGCAAATCGATTCACTTTAGACAATCATTTGTATTGTATCTTAATCCGGAGATGAATAGTAGGCCTGTTGTCTTGACTTGTGTCTTTTGATGTACCAAAGGGTGACACCCACATTTTAATAGTGGCATGCATGCTGGTACGTTAGAGGCATGACTCTTGATAAAGTAGACCTATTATTCATAGACATGGAATCCATAGCTCCTCTTTAGGAGTAGTGATATCCTCTTATATGTGTTATCCTATAATTGAAAAACTGGAGCGTTCAATCATTTGGATACATAGGTGTAACCGAATGGTATACCGTCTTTAGATGGAAAGTTTTTTTATAGTGAGATAATGGAACATAAGATAAAAATAATTGGGAAGGTAAGACAGAACTTGTCCTTAAGCTGATTATGGATAATCCTATTGGGATACGGTACACTATGATATGTCATGGAGACTTAGCTATACGGGCTTCGTAATTCTATAGAGTTTGAGAGTGCAGCTTTAAGCTTTTAGTAGAGTGCCGTTGGAGTTGATAATTATAAAATGTATATCTAGGATATTGGGTTTCATAATTATCGAGAGCTTGAACTATATAGGTCCATTTGGTCCCCTTTGCTAGCTCAAAAAATTCTGTAACGATACGGCGTGCTTTTTTAATTATTAGTGACTTATGTCAGATTATTAGATTAGTTGAAATTTAAAAGAATCAAATAATTCATGTCTGTTTATCGGTTAAATTAATTTTGTGACAAAATTAATTCAAGATTAAACTTGTTGAATTATTGGCATCGGATAATTCTTGTCTGTTTATCAGTTGATTTAATTTTGAATAAATTATATCAAGATAAACTTATAGAATTATTAGGAATCTATTTATTTTCCTAGAGATTATCTAGATAAAGTTGTTTTAATTAGATAACTTCTCTATTGGGTTACTTGAATTAAAACTGGGGCTTTATCCTATAGAATCTCGTGTGGAAAATAAAAGATTCGTTGAGACTTTTTTCAGCAGTTCAGCATGTCGATCCTCAAGTTTGGCCTGCCAGTTAGGCAGATCGGCCTGCCTATGCGCGAATAAAAAATCACGTATTTTCATGCGGATTTCATCATATATTGATCCTAATTTGATTTTGATTCAAATTTTTGAGAACTTATCTAATAAGGAATGACCTTAGGCCCAACTTTTATAAATAAGGAGTGGGTCTCATAAGTTATTTAGATCAATTGAGAGATTAAGAGTTAAACTCTGCTGCTGAGATTCTAAAACTCCCTAAGAGCTCTTGTTCACAAATCACAAACACTAGCTTTGGGTTATCTCAATTAGTTGGAAGGAGAATTACCTTGAGGAAGAGCTGTATGTGTGAGCCTACACTTACTCCGATCATGGATAGAGAATAGCAAAGAAGACTAGTTGGTTGAGGCTCTTCTAAAACGTTACTTCTCTTCACAGATTACAGGAGTTCTTCGGCATTCAAAGGTTAGTAAGATCCAATTAATTTATGCATATAGCATGTCAAACTTGTGTCCAGTTCGGCATGCCGATGGTCATAGATCGGTAGGCCGGATGTGAGGTTTGGTAGGCCGTCAACGGGGCAGAAATCTGGTGGCTTTGGTGGCAAGTCTAACTTTTGGTTTGACAAGCCAATTAGTCATGAATCGGCAAGCCAATCTATAAAGATCGATAGGCCAATGGGTCATGACCGATGGGCCGATCACCCAGATCGGCTTGCCAGTAGAGAGTTGGAATTTTCTCCAAAAAAGGTGTAGTTTTTCAGGCAGTTTTAATTTTATTTTTAAGACAATTATGAAAAACATTAAATATGGATTTGATCAAAAATATGGAGTGTTCGATTCATACGGGATCAAACACTTACGGATGGGCATTACATGAAAAAGGATACAGCTTGGAGATTCAAGTATGAAAAATCTATAATATGTTTTGATTATTCTCTTGTAATATTTATATTCTTTAGGGTGGAACCATAATGTTACAGTTATTTATTATTATTTTGCTTGTAGCTTTGCTTAATTGCTTTGCTTGTTTGCATTATAATATGATTTGCCATGTATGTTGATAACATGCCATATAGAATAGGGAGTGCTGCTCATATTAAAATTGTTCATGTGTGTCTTTTTAAATAAAACCTTCATTTCAAAAGATTGAGTGGGAGAAGGTTTTCAAAGAGAGGACCTAAGGCCTCCATCGTTGGTCCATAGAAAGAACATGGTGGTCCCAACCCCTAGGAAGGGATTTCTATCATGTACCTGATTGGATCTCTAACAAGATAAGGTATTTTACCAAGATTTATGGTTGCACACCCCTAGATGGTGATTATGAATCATGAATAAAAAATTGAAATGATGGTTATACACTCATGTTAATTTTATTATTAACCTCCCCTTAGAGCTCTGTTAATAAAATTAATGGCCAAAGAAACGATTATTAATATATGCTGGATCATACGGGTCCTGGATGGCATATATTAATCAAGAGGGAATCTGTGTTCCTAATTGAATTTGGCATGACTCCCCCAGGAGTTTGTTGAATTCTGAGTTGGGAATTATCGTTGTAAGGTTGTGATATTTTCAAGGTTTTGATACATAAACACATTTGTATATTTTTACATGATTGTGTTATCTTACTAAATTATTATGATATGTTTGCTTATGTTTGGTATATGATTCTTTATTGTAGATTGAAAATGTCTAAAAATGCTTTATCTTTGACACTTGACAAAAACTTATTAACCAGAGAGAATTATAATGATTGGAAACGGAACCTGGATATCGTCCTTTCCTTTGAGAAACTAAAATTTGTGCTGACAACCCCTTGTCCTCCCGAGCCTATGGGAGACTCAACTAATGAGCAATTCCAAGCATACGATCACTGGAAAGATGCAAATGATCAAGCCCATTGCTATGTTATGGCTAGCATGAACAACGTGCTGTAGGCTCAATATTAGGATTATGAAACTACTAAGCTTGAAGACATGTTTGGAGGCCAAGCCATAACAAAGCAACAAGGGGCTCTTCGAAAACTCTTAAACTATAAACAGAGGCCAGGTCTGTAAAGGAGTACATGATGTTGGTCATGGGTTACCTCACTAAGGTACAAACCAAAGGAGCTGCATCGATGCTAAAACTCAGATGACTATGGTCTTTGAGACTCTATCAATGGAATTTATTCCGTTTAGAGCAACATTCAATTTGAACAATAGGTGGGATATGACCTTAACAGAATTAATAAAACAGTTATAAGAGTTTGAACTACTAACCAAGGAGTCTCCTGCGGGTGGAGAGGCCAAATTGGTAGTTGCTTCTGGTTCCAATCCCAGCTTTGGGAATGGAAAGAAGCAACGGGCCAAGAATGGGAAGTCTTTTATTCCTATTAATAACAAGAGCAAGAAAAAGAAGAAGAAAAACCCAAAGAAGCTAAAGCACTTCTTTTGCGGGAAGGTCAGGCACATAAAGAAGCATTGCAAGCACTTCCTTTCCAAAGGAGTTAGGTATGATCTTCTGTACTTAGAAACTTGTTTGGTTGAGGAATCAAGTGACATTTAGGTTATAGATTCTGATGCAACTAATCACGTTTGTGTTTCTCTGCAAGGGTTCAAAGAAATGAGAAGTGTGCTTCATGAAGACTTTACGCTTCAGATGGGCGATGGATCCTTGGTGTTAGCGAAAGCAGTGGGAGACGTCCATCTTTATTTTGATAATTATAGGAATTTAATTTTGCCAGATTGTTTTTATGTTCCTAAATTGAAAAGGAATTTAATTTTTGTAGCTTGTTTATTTAAAGACTCTTATTTAGTTTCTTTTAATAATAAAGTGGTGATTCGTAAAAACAAATTTTTTATCTGTTTTGGATGGATGCAAAATAATCTATATTTTATCAAACCTAAGATGGACTTACTGTTTAATGCTGAGGTGAATGATAATAACTCTAAAAGGCTTAAAACTTCTCATTCTAATAAGACTTATCTTTGGCATTTACGCCTTGGTCATATTAACCTAAATAGGATTCAAAGGCTGGTAAGGGATGGACCTTTAAGTCACCTAAAGGTGGAATATATACCTCAATGTGAATCTTGTTTGGAGGGTAAAATGACCAAAATACCATTCAAGTCTAAGGGCAATAGGGCCGAAAGGGTTCTAGAACTTGTACACAGTGATGTTTATGGACCGATGAACATCCAGGCATGAGGAGGGTATGAGTACTTCATCACTTTTATTAACGATTACTCAAGGTATGGGTATGTGTACTTGATGCACCACAAAAGCGAAACTTTTGACAAGTTTAGGGAGTTTCGGGCTAAAGTGGAAAAACAATTGGGTAGACCCATAAAGGCACTTTGATCCGATCGAGGTGGAGAATACCTTTCTGATGAGTTTCTGGGACACTTATTAGAGAATTGGATTTTATCCCATTTGACTACGCCGGGCACACCGCTACAGAATGGCGTAGCAGAGACAAAAAATAGGACTTTATTAGACATGTTAAGGACCATGATGAGTTATTCATCATTACCTTTATCCTTTTGGGGATATGCACTACAAATCGCATGTTATCTTTTGAACAATATACCTTCAAAATTGGTCCCTAAAACTCCTCATGAGTTGTGGACAAGTAGGAAGACATCCTTAAACCATATTCACATATGGGGATGTCCGGCTCATGTCTTGTTTAAGGATACGAATAAGTTGGAAGCACATTCGAAAGTTTTCTTGTTTGTAGGATTTCCAAAAGGGACTAAAGGGGGTTATTTCTATAACCCAAAGGAAAATAAAGTCATAGTTTCAACTAATGCAACTTTCCTTGAAGAGAGTTACATGGACGACTTTAAGCCTCGAAGCAAAGTAATGCTTGAGGAGTTGAGGAGTGATCCGATCACTCTGGAGGTTCCGAATGAGACCATTCCGATCAGTGTAGAAAGACCAAACCAACCCGAACAACAACCTAAGGGGCTTCGACATAGTGGGACGATCGGGCGTTAACCCAAGAGGTATATGTTCAATGGGGAGGCCTTCTTGGCTGAACTTGATGAAGATGACAGGGATTCTTACACTTACGCAGAGGCTATGGAGGATGTTGATTTGAAACTTTGGACAAAGGCCATGAACATAGAGATGAAGTCTCTGGAGACTAATCGGGTCTAGGAGCTTGTGGATCTTCCCAAAGAGGTAAAACCCATAGGGTGTAAATGGATCTACAAGAGGAAAAAAAGAGTGGATGGAAAGGTCAAAACCTTTAAGGCTAGATTGATAGCTAAAGGTTATACGCAAAAGGAAGGAATCGATTATGAGATCATCTTTCACCTATAGCCATGCTTAAGTCTATCCGGATTCTCTTATCCATAGCTGCCGCTCTTGACTATGAGATTTGGCAGATGGATGTTAAGACGGCTTTTCTAAATGGCTATCTTGATGAGTCTATTTATATGGAACAACTAGACGGATTCACGGTCAAGGGTCAAGAGGGTAGGGTTTGTAAGTTGCTAAAGTCAATATATGGACTTAAGTAGGCTTCCCGTTCTTGGAACATAAGATTTGATCAGGTGATCAAGACTTATGGGTTCTCACAAAATGTAGATGAGCCATGTGTTTACAAATACATTAAGGATGGAAAGGTGGTCTTTCTACTGCTCTATTAGATAACATTCTGCTAATTGGCAATGATGTTGGGGCGTTGTCATCAGTCAAATTATGGTTGACCAAACAGTTTGACATGAAGGACTTGGGTGAGGCTAATTTTATTCTTGGTATCCAGTTCTTTCAGGATAGGAAGAATAAAATGATAGCTTTGTCACAAGCTAGCTACATAGATAAAATTCTCAAGAGGTATGCAATGTAGGATTCTAAGAAAGACTCTAGGTCTGGAATTACTCTTTCTAAGAAAGACTCTCCGAAGTCTGAGAACGAAAGAGAATACATGAAGAAGGTACCTTATGCTTCGGCAGTAGGTAGTCTCATGTATGCCATGCTTTGCACACGACTGGATATTTGTTATGCGGTCGGGATTGTAAGTCGATTTCAAGCGGATCTAGGACCGAACCACTGGGTTGCGGTCAAGCATATTTTTAAGTACTTGAGAAGGACTCGAGGGTATATGCTTGTGTATTCGGGTGAGGACTTAACTCCTCTAGGATATACAGACTCGAATTTTCAATCCTGTCTGGATTCTAGGAAATCAACTTTGGGTTTTGTGTTTACTCTAGGCGGGGGGTGCCATTAGTTGGAGAAGTGTGAAGCAAGATTGCACTTCAAATTCAACGATGGAGGCCAAGTATGTGGCAGCTAGTGATGCTTCGAAAGAAGCAGTGTGGCTCCGCAAGTTCCTTGGGGATCTTGAGTTAGTTCCTGGTATGGATAAGGTAGTATCACTGTACTGTGATAACAGTGCAGCGGTAGCTAATGCTAAGAAACCAAGATTTCACAAGAAGAGTAAGCATATTAATCGAAAGTATCATGTGATAAAAGACTTCATCGAGGGCAGGCATTTCAAGGTGTATAAAATCACGTCAGAGGACAATTTAGCTGATCCATTCACTAAGACACTTACTGAGAGAGTCTTCGAGAAGCATGTGAAAGCTATGGGGATGCGAGATTTGTCATATTTACTCACTTAGTGCAAGTAGGAGATTGTTAGACATGTATGCTCTAAGGAGTAAAAATGAAATAAGTTTTTGGAGACATTTTTATCAATAAAGAATTTATTTATTATATACCAAATCTTGTCCTCTTTACGTTTATATTTGTTGAATGTATGATAAGTAAACAATAGTCTGAGACTATCGATCTAAACCTTTAAAAATTGGGCATATGATGGACAGATTACATGGAAGACACGATTCTTAAGGTAACGGTTTAAATCATAAGATCCACAATCGAGGGAATAAAGTTGGTGCTTTATTCAAGTAAAGATTGTTATGTTGTCTATATCACTATTGGGAGATAGTTTATCTTGACCATCGGAGGTGGACTCCGTAAACAAAAACATTGGTACGTTGTCATAGGTGACGATGTGTTGGATCGGAACATAAAGTGAATTGATTTAGATTAATATTTCTATCTTGGCAAATTGATTCACTTTAGACAATCATTTGTATTGTATCTTAATCCTGAGATGAATAGTGGGCCCGTTGTCTTGACTTGTGTCTTTTGATGTACCAAAGGGTGACACCCACATTTTAAGAGTGGTATGCATGCCAGTACGTTAGAGGCATGACTCTTGATAAAGTAGACCTATTATTCATAGATATGGAATCCATAGCTCCTCTTTAGGAGTAGTGATATCCTCTTATATGCGTTATCCTGTAATTGAAAAACTGGAGCGCTCAACTATTTGGATACATAGGTGTAACTGAATGGTATACCGTCTTTAGATGGTAAGTTTTCTGATGGTGAGATAATGGAACGTAAGATAAAAATAATCAAGAAGGTAAGACAAAACTTATCCTTAAGCTGATTGTGGAAAATCCTATGGGGATACGGTACACTATGATATGTCATGGAGACTTAGCTATACGAGCTTCATAATTCTATATAGTTCGAGAGTGTAGCTCCAAGCTTTTAGTAGAGTAGCGTTGGAGTTGATAATTATGAAATGTATATCCGGGATATTGGGTTTCATAATTATCGAGAGCTTGAACTATATAGGTCTATTTGGTCCCCTTTGCTAGCTCACAAAATCCTGTAATAATACGGTGTGCTTTTTCAATTATTAGTGACTTATGTTAGATTTATTAGATTGGTTGAAATTTGAAAGAATCAAATAATTCATGTCTATTTATCGGTTGAATTAATTTTGTGACAAAATTAATTCAAGATTAAACTTGTTGAATTATTGGTTTCGGATAATTCTTTTTTGTTTATTAGTTGATTTAATTTTGAATAAATTATATCAAGATAAACTTGTAGAATTATTAGGAATCTATTTATTTTCCTAGAGATTATCTAGATAAAGTTGTTTTAATTAGATAACTTCTCTATTGGGTTGTTTAAATTAAAACTGGGGCTTTATCCTATAGAATTTCGGGTGGAAAATAAAAGATTCGCTGAGATTTTTTTCGACAGTTTGGCATGCCGATCTTCAAGTTCAGCTTGCCGATGGGACAAGTTTGGCCTGCCAGTTAGGCAGGTCGGCCTGCCTATGAGCGAATAAAAAATCACGCATTTTCACACGGATTTCATCAAATATTGATCTGAATTTGATTCTGATTCGAATTTTTGAGACCTTATCTAACAAAGAATGACCCTAGACCCAACCTCTTTAAATAGGGAGTGGGTTTCATAAGTGGTTTAGATCAATTGAGAGATTAAGAGTGAAACTCTGCTGGTGAGATTCTAAAACTCCCTAAGAGCTCTTGTTCACAAATCACGAACACTAGCTTTGGGTTCTCTCAATTAGTTGGAAGGAGAATTACCTTGAGGAAGAGCTGTACATGTGAGCCCACACTCGCTCCGATCATGGATAGAGAAGAGCAAAGAAGACTAGTTGGTTAAAGCTCTTCTGGAACATAACTTCTCTTCACGGATTACGGGAGTTCTTCGTCATTCAAGGGTTAGTAAGATCCGATTAATTTATGCATATAGCATGTCAAACTTGTGTTTTGAAAAATACTCAGATATAAAATTTTTAAAATTTTGTTGTGTTCTATTTTTCCAACATGTACAACTTTAATATTTTTAATACCCAGAAATCTTAGAACTCAATAATTTTTACGGAAGAAAATTTAGAGCATACCTTCATTCATAGCTTCAATTTACAGAGAACCCTTGAACAAAAATTATCAAAGAAAAAGTACCTAGTTTCTTTCTCTAGACCCACAGTTAATTCTTTTAACGTATTTTCTGATGAAGGGAAGGAATACAATTAAGTGGGTAAAGAGAGAACTAGACTCTTACTTATAGACCCTCAATAGGTGCCTTCCATCAAAGCACACATCCTTTCAGATGTAGATACATCCTTCAATAAGAGTTATATCCCCTCATAGCAAATAGGATTTTAGCATTTAAATAATTATTAAAGTAATAAACAAATAAATAAATCTAATAAATTTAACAGGCCTTTAATTAATTATATAGGCCATAATTCTAGCATTCTCCCATTTGGCCCATATGATATTCCTTTATTAGCTTAATAAAGCTATAATGTGCACAACAATATTATGCTAAATCTTGTTAAAATTGGCTAGTACTCTACATCATAATTAAACAAAAAATCTAAAGTGAGTCATGGTGGTTGTACATCACTAATAATGTAGTCTTTTCCATGTACTACAACATTAGACATCTATTTAACATGATTCATAATTGAGAGGTATAATAATAGTCCACTTTAATGTCTTTAGTGGCCTGACTATATTGTCGACAACTGCAAGTTCTAAAATAAAATTCTATAGCCATAAACCATTAATTGTGGCCTCAAAACATGCCATAAACTTAGCCTCTATAGTGGATACAACAATGACGAACTACTTCAAACTTTTCCATGAAATTGTTCCTCTAGTTAAAAGGAACATATAACCAAATGTAGATTTTCTAGTGTCAACACATTTGACAAAGTCTGAATCTGAGCAACTAATTACTTCAAGATGATCACATCTTCTATAAGTGAGCATAAGGTCCTTTGTTCCTTACAAATACCTGGGAACCTTCTATGTAGTTTTTCAATGATCTATTCCTAGATTACTTTCATATTTTCCCAACATCCCAATAGCAAAACTAATGTCTGGTCTGGTGTAAGTTTGAGCATACAACAAGTTGCCAATGACATATGCATAAGGAATGTTTTTCATTTGCGCTTGTTCCAATTCATTCTTTGGACATTGCATATGACTAAATTTGTCCTCCTTTTGAATTGAAACGATGCATGCTAAACATCTATATATCTTAAATTTCTATAAAACTTTGTTAATATAGCCTTTTTGAGACAACTCCAACAATCCTTGTGATCTATCATGGAATATTTCAATTCCTATCACATAAGTTGCCCTACCCATGTCTTTCATTTCAAAGTTCTTACAGAGGAATTTCTTAGTTTTATGTAATAAATCAAGATTGTTAATAGCATGCAAAATCTCATCAACATATAGGATTAAGACAATAAATTTGCTCCCATTGACCTTTTTATATATACACTGATCAATGGTGTTCTCCTTAAATCCAAATGAAGTAATGATATCAGTAAACTTAAGAAACCATTGTTGGGAAGCTTGTTTAAGTCCATATATTGATTTCTTTGCACACCATGTGTTTCCTTATACTTGAAAAGCCTTTAGGTTGGTCCATATAAACTTCTTCCTTTAAATTTCCATTAAGAAAGGTAGTTTTCACATCTATTTGATGTAACTCTAAATCACAATGATTCACCAATGCCATAAAATTTGGAGTGAATCTTTCTTAGAGATCGGTGAAAAAGTCTCTTTGTAGTCAATGCCTTCTTTCTAAGTAAAATCTTTGGCAACAAGTCTAGCCTCGTACCATTCAATATTGCCTTTAGAGTCGCACTTGATCTTAAAGACCCATTTAAACCTAACACTCTTACAACCTTCAAGCAATTCAACAAGGTCCTAAACTTGATTTCGATCCATAGATTTTAACTCATCTTTTATAGCATTAAACCACTTGTCAAAATCAATACTTTCCATGGCTTGTGAAAACAAAACTAAATTTGAAATTGAATCATTATCAATTTCTAAATCAATTTCTAACTCTTGTAAATAAACCACATAATCATTAGGAACAACAGATCGCCTTTCTCTTTAAGATCTTCTTAGTACTGCCTCTTGTGGTTCAGCTACTATAGGTTCCTTAAGTACAACTTTACCATGAAGTGGTTAATCATTCACTTGTTGTTCTTAAACACTGTTAGGCTATACAACAATGTTAGGAACAATCTTGGAAGTTATAGATAGAGGTACTTCTACCCTGACTTCTTCAATGACAACATTACATGGTTCTCAACTCCCACTAATTTCACCATTCTCGATAAGCCTAGCATTTCTAGATTGTAATATTCTCGTACTATAGGTAGGACAATAAAATTTAAACTCTTTGGATTTTTTAGAATAACCTATGAAATAACCACTGGTCGTCTTAAAATCCAATTTCTTTTCATGTGAATTGTAAATTTTCTTCCATTGAGGAACCCCAAACATACAGATGCCTTAAACTAGGTTTTATTCGTGTCCATATCTCAAAAGGAGTTTTCGGGACTACCTTACTAAGAATCCTATTTAGCATATACATGGCAGTCTTTAATGCTTGCATCCACAAAGATAAGGGTAAAGATGAATAACTTAATGTACTCTTAATCATATCCATTACTATATGATTACGTCTTTCTGCTACACCATTTTGTTGTGGTGTACCTACCATAGTGCATTGCACACATATGCCTCACTTTTCCAGGAATTTAGCAAATGGACCTAGATATTGTCCTGCCTTATCATACTTTCAGTATTCACCACCTCTATCTGACCTTACAATTTTCATCTTTTTATCTAATTGCCACTCAGTCTTATTAATAAATATCTCAAGGGCTTCAACAGGTTGAGATTTTTTATGCAATAGATAAAGATAACCATAAAATAAAAAATCATCGATAAAAGTGACATAATACTTTTCTCCACCAAAAGATGGAGTATCAAAAGGTCCACATATGTCGGTATGTATGAATTGAAGAAGCTGTGTGCTTCTTTAGCCTCTTTCTTAGTGTGTTTAGTTTGCTTTCCTTTAATGTAATCAATACACACACCAAGATCAGTAAAATCTAAATTCAAAAGAATTACATTCTTTAGTAATCTCTCTATTCTTTCCTTGGATATGTGACCCAAGCATTTATGCCACACGTAAGCAGAACTTTCATTAACTAAACTCTATTTAGTCCCAATACTCCGATGCAGGGTTAATAAAGTTTCAACAAAAGAATTATTGAGCTTTAACTTATACAAACCATCATAAAGGATTCTAGAACCAATAAAATTATTATTTTTTACGTAAACCAAAAGATTCAAATCCAAACTTACAAAAACATCATGCTACATTAAGTTTTGATAAAGAAACTAAGTTTCAAGAAAATTTAGGTACATAAAGAGTTTGGTAAAAATGAAGGTAATGTCTTGTATCTAATATTAAGCGATAAGTGCAAATTCCTTCCACTAAAGCTTTATCTTGATTCCTTATGTAAATAAAACTTTCATTTGTACTTATGGGTTGGATCGTAAGGAGTCCCTACATTGTATTAGAAAGTGAGTGGTTGAACCTGAATCAATCCACCAAGTAGTATAAGGAACCTTAGTTAAATTTGATTCGAAACAAACTAAAGCACAAGGCTTACCTTTCTTTTTAAACAAAGCCTTACGTTTCTAACAGTCTTTCTTTAAGTGCCCAAATTTGTTACAAAAATAGCACTTAATCTTGTGTTCCTTTTTGTGGATTTGAGTTGACTCATTCAGGTTATGAAGCTCCTTCTTAAACCTTTTCTTCTTGTTCTTTCTAGGCTTCTTGTTAGTGCTCTTTTCAGCCTCTTGATTTACAAGATGAATGAAATGAGGTTTCTGATCCTTCAATCTCATCTCCTCTTAAACAAGCATACTAATCAATTCATTAATCTTCCATGTATCTTTAATTATATTATAGCTCATTTGGAATGGACCATATTATTCAGAAGGAAGCAAGTTGAGAATGAACTATACTAGAAAGAACTCATCCACAGACATCTCCAAAAACTTTAATTTTGCTGCTATATTTGTCATTTCAAGGACATGTTCATGCATAGTACATAAACCATCAAACTTCATGTTAGTTAATTTAGCCATTAATGTACTAGCAAGAGACTTATCAGCAGTTTGAGAGTGCTCGTACACAAGTTTCATGTAACGCCCCTATATGGGGGTTAATAGTTTTTAAATAAATAAAATAAAAATTAGAAAATAAAGATAAAACATCAAAATGATTTGCCCGGGACTTAAATAGAAAATCTCAAAATAAACCACAATTTAATGTAACACCTTAAATTTTAATAATATACAACTGTCATCATCATCATTTCAACCTTCAACAAATCTTAATACAGTAACAGAAAGTAACAATTGATGCTTACATTATCATGCAGATCATTTTTTGCATTCGAAGCAATTCCAACATAATATAACTACATAGCTTCCTCAACTGTTTTTCTTGTAACCATCTCACACTTAGTGAGTCCTGAAAAGAGGAAAATATAAGGGAATGAGCGACAACATGCTTAGTAGTAAAAACCATTACTTACCTTAAGGTTTTATTCATTACCACATTAAAACTGTATGGTTAATTTACATCATATACCAGATTATGAGGTTTATTATGATCATATCTTGTAGATACCATAGTTCACCATTACCAAGTTTCACACTTATACATATATACAAATATTACAATTCATCATTATTCCTAGGTATCCACATTACATAAAGTAATACTCCACTTATCGAAACCCAGATGGGCATACTTGGCCACCCTCCAAACATTCCGAGGGTATTCCAATGAGGCGACATCAAGTCCCAAGTCCTCACCAAGTCGATTCCTGTACAATGTGTTCTGGGACTTTTGACCCAAGGAAGCATCATCACCTTCCTCCTATTTTACCTTTTAGGGTATTTGTGCGCAAGGACGTAACCGCCGCCCTCTTCACATCTCATCATTTCTTTATATACAAATATCATTTGTAGTGCTAATTTTCCTAACCATGCTTCTCAATTTATAACAACATATGCTAATTTATTATGTTCCTCACAAATTAATACAGGGCGAGTTCATGTCATAGTTTCATATGTGATTCTCATATAATAGCAGTTCAACATAGATATATATATCTTATGGTAAAATAATCAATTTAAATTCCATAAAAACCTCACAAAAGATGAGTAATAGAATCCCTACCTTTTAAGCTTCTCAACAATCTTTTTATCTCGGAATTAATTAATGTTAGCTCCACACACCTTTGATCCTAAGTCATGCAAAAAGACAATTAAAACTAAAGCACAACATATAACCACATCCATAAATGAATTCAGTGTAAATCTATATACTTTAGTCTCTAATAAGATTCATAAATCACTTAAGATGGTTTTGGAAAGGTTGTAAGACATTCAAGGATTAGAAGGTGAGCAAAGTTGGGTTCACTATCTATAATTAGCACATGAGTTATTGGGTGGTTTACTTAAGGTAGACAGGTGGTATACTGCCACTGATAGGTTTACTAGTTTCCAACCCGAGAATTAAAAAATTCATAGAAAATAAAATATAACTCCGATTTAGGATCATGATAGCTCATTGGAAAGCTTAGAATGTCTACTTTTAAAATATGTAAACCAATTTATAAAATTTATTTTCATCTAATCCCATAATTTCAAGAAAAAGCTACTACCCATAGAAATAATACAAGGTTTATGGAATGTTAAGTTTTTCTTAAACCCAAAGCATATTATTCTTATTCAAAATTCCAAAACCATTCCCAAATAGACAGCATGCATCATAATAAATATATTCTTATGAGTTTTATACCAAAATCATCATCAAACCATATCTCTAGCCTTTCTTGCAAATAATGAGGAAAACATGCATTAAATATAGAGAAAATAAATACTAAACCCAAGTTTGAATTAAAGAAAACCTACCTCAAAACTCCTTTGAAAATACCAAAGTTTGGGTTAAAAATCAAGCTTGAATTAACTCCAAAGCGGCTTCAAACATGGCTGGGAATTATAGTTACTTGGCTACAAAGAGAGCTTTATGCCTTGTGTCTTTAGTTAGAAATTGAAGTAAGAAAGGAGAGAATAAGAAACTAGAGAAGGAAGTGGTGATGGTTGAATAAATAGGCATTAAAATAATTGAGGAGCGGTAGATAATTGTAAGTTTATGGGGAAAGTTGTAGAAATAAATAAATGAGTATTAAAAGAAAATATTATCATGTCTCCCATAGAGACTTTTAGCAAATAATGTTAACATAATTGAGGGGGCAAATGGGGCAAGTTATGGAAGAAGATGAAGGAAGCATTAAAAATATCGTTGAGAAAATATATCAATGTCTCCTGGTAGTTGAGGTGAATTAATTCTATGCCTTTAAGTAGTTGAGGTGAATTAATTTTATGTCTCCAAATGAGAAGGAGGCTACTTAGTTTAGCATTAATGTAGCGGGATAAGGTTGGTAAAGGTGGGTGATAGGTAAATTTTGAATGTTTCTTATGGAGACTTGGTAAGAAGTTCTAAAGTGACATTTTATTCATTAAATTTTACAAAAATCATACCCATTAAAATAACGGGCGTTTCATTTCATAAATTCCTTAGCACTTTTAGTCTTAGGAATAGTACTTTTAACGTTGTTTGCTACTATCATCCGCATAAATATTAAGCTTAATTTATTTGACTTTTCCCGTAATTTATGAAAAGTTTTCTCCTCCTCACTACTAGCATCAACAATAGTAGTGTGTTGCTTATCTTGAAGTGCTAAATTATGATCCAAGGCACCTAAGTGAAATTGGACTTGTTCACACTAATCAAAGAAATTTAATCCATTAAATAAGGGAACAAATGAAGCATGCGAATGTAGAGAAATAAGAACAGATAATGCAAATTTGCAAGAAACATTCATACATTAATGCTTTGAGATGATCACATAATTAGAATCAAACTAAGACAATAATTGTATATCCTAGTTCTCCTTTGGGTGATTCTAAGACATACAAACTATAAATGATGCCAATTAAAAATAAAATTTTAATTTGGTAATCATAAATATGTCCAATAAAAATGCTTGCTATCTTTGGATAAACAAACAAAATAATAGGACATATTAATTGCTAACTATTAAATTCATCAATTATAAAGAAAACTAATCAACATTTAGGTGATTCCTAAGTTCTTATAATATATTAGATTTGATTATTCATTATTTATAAATGTCATCTCAATTATAAACATCAAAATTCATGAGTAATTGAACTTTTGTTTCTCAATTTAAAAATTACTAATTTTAAAGTTTGGCTACTTTGGTAACTAACAAACTACACTAATGTAATTTCAAAATTGGAAGCAATAAACTTTCCATAAAATTAAATAAAATTTGATAATATATATATATATATACACATATATCTTAAATATATAATCAAATGTAATTTTTTTTTTGTAATCAATTGTCGCTTATCTACTTCCAAGGAAAAAAAAACTGCTTATTCAATCGCAATATGTATTGCGATTTTTGTTTGTTCTGTAATTCATACTTAGTCATATATGCGATTTCTTCTTTTTTCTTTTTCTTTCTTTTTTCTTTACAAAATCGCTTTTGCGATTTTCTTTCCTTGTATGCACATGTGATTAACGTATATAACCAACGTACACACACACACACAAGCGATTAATGTATATATACCAAAACAAAGCAATTAATGCATATACACCAACACACACGAATTTAATATATATACAAAAACACATACGCAGCTTTAAAAGTAAAACCTTTTCTCTTACCACGGTTGAAAGAAAATAATGAGTTCCAAAACTTAATGCTCTTGATACCACATGCACAACTTTAATATCAATAATTCTTCGAATTCTTAGAACTCAATAATTTTCATAGAAGAAGATTTAGAGCGTACCTTGATTCATAGCTTCAATTTGCAGAGAACTCTTGAACTGAAATTATCAAAGAAAAAGAACCTAGTTTCTCTCTCTAGACCCAAAGTTAATTCTTTTAACGTATTTTTTGACGGAGAAAAGGAATACAATTAATTAGGTAGAGAGAGGACTAAACTCTTATTTATAGACTCTCAATAGGTGCTTTCTATTAAAGCACACATCCTTTCAAATGTAAACACATCTTTTAATTAGAGTTGTATCCCCTCATAGCTAACAGGATTTTAGCATTTAAATAATTATTAAACTAAATAAATAAATAATTAAATCTAATACTACTATAGATTGGGAATTCCATGACGGTTTAAAACTATCATGGAAAACTTTTAAGATGGTTAAAAAACCGTTGTGAAAACCTCGATCGTAGTACAAAATTTGAGTTTTTACGATGGTCTTTTTACCATCATGGAACCTTAGAATAGGCGCCAATTTGAGGCGCCTCGGGAGACATCTTTCACGATGGTTTTTTCAAAAAACAATCATGAAAGATTGAATTTTCCACGATAGTTTTTAGGAAAACTGTTGTGGAAATTGCGCATTCCACGATGGTTTTGATAAAAACTATCGTGGAATGTTGGTAAACGTACAAAATTTCTATGACGGTTTTTTCATTAAACCATCATGGAAAATTGGTATTGCATAAAAAAATTACAAAAATTTCTAATTTCCCACAAGATGGCCAATCTTGTGTGTTATACATTACAACAAAGCCCTGATTGCATACAGAAAATGATGTATATTAAAATTACAAAGTATTTACATAAACATTTACATTTGAACCATTTTGCACAATTCTTTATCTACTATCTATATCTAAAAATGACATACCTATCTATTATCTCTACTATTTACAATCATGTACCTACAATCATTTTGTACTTTCGTTTATCTACTATCTCTATCAAAAAATGGCATACCTATTTACAAATTGTACCCATTCTATTCTAACTACATTTATATCTGTATGTATATAAAATTCTTTTTTTGTTAGGGCTTATATACCACTATTAATTATATCCCACATGAAACATAGAATAAAAAAGCTATATTTTATGTTTCTTTGTTGTCTTGGACACTTACCTCTAGAATATAGTGCTCTGTTCGGTCAGAAGGTTACACCGCTTCCTGCTTGAAGCTTCTAATCGTTAAGTGCCCTAACAATGTGTCATAATTAAATAGATTAATAGATAATACAATTATGTAAAACTTAACATAGTTAATTTTATAAGACAACATTAATACTTACAATCTCATGAGTGATATGAAATCATCACGTGGTAGGAGTTTGAAGGGATCAAACTAATATATTTGGTCATTCCATGGTGAAATAACTTCCAACATCTAATGTTCTTTAACATTGTATGGCACGAAGAATAATTTCCCCCTTGGTGCTTAAGCTAATAGGTGGAGGAGTGATGTGGCACGCTCTCTACAATCACTCTGTAGGTCTTTTGTAGCGCTTGAAACAATTGCCAAAGATATGAAGCCAAAATTGTGCACCTTGCCTTGAAGTTCACAATATTCTGCTAAAAAACTATAATAAAAAATAATACACTCAATTATTTGAAAGCACCTTACAACTCTACTTAGATTTAAAAATTAAGACTTAAGGATAGGGTTATTACCTAAGGTATTCGATGATATAGTTCGCCTTGAGTTGATCAAAACTGATGAAGTAATAAATGTCTTCATACCCCACATAGATAAGCAATTCATTGCCAGCAATATTTTCCCGTATTGGGCACTGAATCATCAACCCATTGTGCATGAAAGAATGTGTGTATATAGCCAATTGCATAAATTCTGGAGGCGCTGAGGAAAAGTTAAATGTAGGCAGTGGATCATTTATAACGGGTTGTTCTTGTTCTTGTTCTACCTTCGGTTGTGATTGTCTTGCTTTTGTAGAAGTTTTCTCTTTTTGGTGTTTCTTTCCCCCTAGATCTTATGGAATGTGGCTAGGCGCTTGACTCATCTTTGTTGTTGAAACAACTTCAATTAACCTCTTTGGCCATGCGACAAAGCGTCTAGTGGCTTCTTACACAGTTGTTGCTTCAAATGTCAAATCAGGCAATTCAGCTATTCTAACTCTAATGGTAATGATGCTAATGCGCATGTTTTCATCCCTTAAGGGTCTTCCATGGACTGTATTAGTTGGAAGACTCTCATCCATGCCTTCCCAAGGGCAACAAGTGCACGCCCACCATTAATTCTAGAGCTAGTGGAGCTTCTGCTATATTAGTTGGACTCTTGACGATGAGGTGACAATTGGACTTCTAGAGCTTGTGGAGCTTCTGCTATATTGTCGACAAGGTTACAACTAGAATTAAAGCTATTGTGTTGTGAGATGCTATCATTTGTCGATCTAGTACGTCCTTGGGAAATGAGCTTGGTGACAAGACCTCGCAGTTCTATAATTTTCATTTCCATCTTCGACATTTGGGAATTGAATTTTGAACCTGGTTGGAGGTTGAAGTATTGAGACTGCTTCACATACTTTGATTGACCATGAACATGTCTTGAATGTTTTGGTTTCCCTAGTCGCTCATCAATATGTCATCATTATCGATAGACTGAAAGGTCCCTTTACTTTGTTGCATCGTGTACTCATCTTGTTAAACAACAACAAACCAAGTTATTCCTAATATCCTTCAATAGGTATTAAATTACAAATTAATAATTTAAGTTCAATAAACTTATAATCAAGTTCCCAATTTTTGATACTGTTGGATTTTTAAACTATCCATCAGGACATTGACATGATTTTACCCACAACTCCTCCCATGCTAGTAGCATGCACGTCTCAGCTAACTATATTATATTATGTTAATAGCATATTAATGATAGAAAAATTGATATATGTAATATGAGTAAGATATTAACATACAAATGATTGTTCGAGCTTTTTATATCTGACTCAGCCAATCATAAAACAGTATTTATTTTCTACTCTTATTTTTCTTACATTAGCTATTAGTAGTTGGAATTTGATAGAATGCCGATACTTCACAAAAGCTTCCCAATTGTCATCATTTATAGAGAGGTAGTAGTGTACTTCCGAAAGAGGCCGCTTATATACATTTTCATTGTCCTTCAGAATGGAAAGCTATGGCTATACAAAAGTAACATAAAGGTTGAATTGGAACCCCTTTGCTAGTTCACCTTAAACCTTCAAAGCCTTTTTCCTATAACACCCCTCAACTGTGAAAGCTTCATAAATCTCTCTCCAAATCACATCTTTTACTTGGTCGAAATCCTTCGATCTCTAATCTTTAATCCATAGAAGAATGTGTTCTTGACTAAGGACTCCAATCCAGCTGCTTAATTTAATGCCGGGTGCGCCTACCGGTTGGCCTCTTAAATCAAACATCACTTCTATTCTTAAACCTTTCTTCTTCATCCAATGAACCTTTTTCATTAAAGTTGTTCTTTGCTCAAAATCTACTTTGGGATCGAATTCGGTGTGCCTTCGTGGCTTACTAACTTGTTTTCCCTTACTATATTAAGAGGAAGATGGAGTGCACTCTTTATACTCCTCCTTATAGTGGTCACTATTGCTCTCTTGAGACATTTTACCTATTCTAATGACCACCAAAATCACAACATCATTTATTGCTAAGGAAATATACTAATAAACTACTTATGAAGATATGAGACTTATCAATATTATGGGCTTGATCAGATTAAGCCACTCTTAAACACAATCACTAAAAAAGAGAAGTAAATTAAATAACTAAAAGTAATTGCATGTACATAAAAATAAATTAGAGGTAAGATAGACCTTATCTCAAGGTCATCATGCCATTTCATATCTTGAAAATAAGGTAAGACCTAATCTCAATGTTGTAATGTCATTAATTACCTTGATTTGAGTACATAAGCTTAAGATCCCACTTTTGACCTTTCATGGTACATCTCAAGTAGGGGAACTATAGGTTTTCTTCATGTTTATGTGGGTCACCATATCGATATAGAGAACCAATGCATATGCTTATGCAAATTTATTAAGAATGCAACATATATGCTTTTCATGACCGTACGATATAAATTATGAATTCAAAAATATAGATATCATCATGTCAAACCATTTAATTAATGGCTCATGAGAATTAAATCGAAAGTTCACCTACACATCCAAGTATATAGTTTTATATTTGCTAAGTATGGTGCCAAGTTAACGAAAGTCATAAGATAGATCAAAAGTTTCATTAAATCTTTCTAACATAACCACATCCCCATGACATCCCTAAGTCTATGATGCTAAGGGAAAATATCACCAAGTAGTTTAAAAATGTATATCTTTGGCTATAGATGTCTAGTTGGCATGATTCTTATCGCTACACGAAGATTAAGGGGTATGTTTTAAAATTCTATAAATTTCTAAGTCATGATCCAAACTGATAGGTGCATGTTTCTTGTTTCTATAACTACCACCTGCAAGGTTTCATAAACCTATTCCATTGTTCACTAACTTGAGAACCAATAGTCAAACATTAGCTACATCTTCTAGTGGTAGAAAAACAATTAAACCCAAGACTAAAAGCTTATTTGCACTCACAATATCAAAGTAAGCAAAACTAATACACGCATACACATAAAAATTTCTTTATAAGACCCAGGATCTTATAAGTGGAAAGCATTAGTTTTCTTCCAATTTAAAGAATTATTATACTCAAGACTAATATACCTTCAATTAATTTTTAGCTTACACATACACATCAAGCGAGCAATGTCCGTTTTGTAGATTTTCTACTAGCTAAAGAAAAGAAAAAACTTACTTATGTACAACCTTTAGTAAAACAAGATTGTTACTTTTCAAGTAGAACTCATATAATAATTTAATCAAATCCGTAAATAATACCATGCTTCACAACCAAGCTCATGAGAAATATTTAACAAAAAAACCCATATACCTATATTTAACACCAAAAGAAATACATACATGGATAAAACGTCATAGACTTTAATCTAAACTTAAAAAGGAACTAATTTCCTATTGTTAAGGGATTAAAATAGAGCATTTTAAATCATACACAATAACTAGTACTAACCTACACACTATTTTTCAAACATTCAAACTAATGTCCTATTGTTAGATTTCCTTATCAACTTTAATATAAGACTCGTCAATATTATGGGAGGGGACGGGGGCAAAGGGAGGGAACATGATGGCAGTGGAGGGGGAGGGAAGACAAAGGCCAAGGTAGGGGGAAGGAACGGGGGCAGATTGGGAGGAGAGGCAAAGGGGTGGAAGGGAGGAGGGGGAGGGGGAGGGGGAGGGGGACCAAGGAGGTGGGCACTAAGGAAGAGGAAAGAGAGAGAGGAAGAACTTACAGGGTGCCACAGCGATGGGGACGGAAATGGCGAGCAACGGTGAGGGGGCAACGAGTTTGATAAGGAAAGAGAGCTTGAGAGAGAGAGCCACTTTTAGAGAAAGAGCCTTGAATTTGAAATAAGAGATGGGGCACTCAAACTTCGAAATAAAACCCTACTGTGCACATTACACAATAGTCTTTCAAAAACATTGTCATGTAATGTCTAAGCTGACACGACAGTTTTCCAAAAAACCATTATGTAATGTCTAAGCTTACACTATGGTTTTTATTTTCCACGACGATTTCTACAAGAAATTGTCATGGAATAGTTGTTTTTTACGATGGCTTTAAAAAAACTGCCATAAAAAAAGGTATAAATTCACTATTTGCATAAGTTTTTCTCCTCTGTCCAGGGTGGCCAGTCCGTATGTTAAGCATCCAATGGTCTAGAATGTTTATTTTTTGCTATTTTAATCACAAATATAACTGTAAATAGATATCCTTTACCTTAAAAAAAAGATGAAAAACAAAATAAAGAAATATATTTACATAAATTAACATAAATTTGTTTACAAATACTCATTTTTTTTCTATTTTTTTTCATTGGTTCACCAATATATATATCCATTCCACATCTTCACGAAGCAAGTGTGAAACATCATCTTCAAAATCATCTATCTTTTCAACCGATGGCAATCCCTTTGTGAATGAAGTGATGTCCATGCAATCATTGGCAACTTCTTCACCATCAATAACTACTCTTGGCTTCATCGGGACGATTACAGACAATTCTATGTCTTGGGGATCTGCTGTATAAAAAACTTGGATTGCTTATGATGCCATGATAAAGGGATGATCATTGGATCCCAATCTTCTAAAGTCAACCACCGTGATGCCATCATTATCAGTCTTAATATAGTTATTGTTTAAAAAGTGCTATGCACAATCCCCTATAATCAAGCTCCCAAATATCTTTAATGAAACCAAAGTGGTTCATGGTCTCATATACCGGATTCTTGTCCTTGGTGGATGAAATATGCATAGCCTCGACACAGAGAGTCACACTACTATTTTGGATAGGATGCTTCTCATCTTTTATGCGAGTGTAGAAAATGTAACCATTTATGGAATATGACGTATACCTTGTAATTATTGACAACGGTCCTCTAGTTGAGTTCTTCAGGTCTTGTGACATACCTTTATCTTGTGATGTGGAGCACTTGCCATAGATGTGTGCTCTTATCCATAACCAAAAAGTCCGGTTGTGTTCATCTTGCAACCATTTCTCATTTCTTGCTCTTTTTGGGTTTGCCTTTTTTAATTTGTTTATGTGCACCTTAATGAAAGGCTCTACTTCATTAGCATTGTGCAAGACATAAAAACAAGCTTGTTCCCACACTTCTTGATTTACTGAGGAATGATTGCCAATAGATAGTCCCCTAGCCTCAATGTTTATTGTTTTTGGTACCCCAATTGCTTCCACATTTGACATGTACGTAGAGCAAAATTCAACCAATTCCTTAGCTATGTAACTTTTTACAATACATCCCTCTGGCCTATTTTGATTCTTCACCAAGCCCTTCAAACCTTCATATATCTTTCAAATAGGTACATCCATCTCAAATATGCTAGTTTGCATAACTTAACTTTGCATGCTAGATGCATCGTTACATGAATCATGATGTCAAAAAATGTCGATGGAAAATACTTCTCAAGCATGTATAAGGTTTGCGCCAACTCCGATTGTAGTGAATCTAGCATAAGTGGATCAATTACCTTAGAGCACATTGAATTAAGAGCATGCACAACTAGGTAATTACAAATCTAATATCCCTTGTTAGCATTCCCTGCAAAGTAAGTGGTACTAATTGCTGCTTCAACACATGACAATCGTGTGTTTTCATGCTTATAACTTTCAAATCCTTCACCAACACCAACTTTTTAAAGTTCAAAGAATAGCTATCTGGCACTTTCAACAAAGCAAGCCCTTCACAAAGCTCTCTCTTTTCCGCTCTTG
The DNA here is from genome assembly GCA_946598075.1 of Artocarpus hirsutus. Taxonomy (NCBI): domain Eukaryota; kingdom Viridiplantae; phylum Streptophyta; class Magnoliopsida; order Rosales; family Moraceae; genus Artocarpus; species Artocarpus hirsutus. The sequence goes on along the minus strand of CAMOHE010029479.1, from coordinate 18,787 downwards.
ATAACATATGCTTCGCCAGAGGCAAGTAAGTGCAATTTCCTCTTTTCTTAGGAAACAAATTAGGCTCAATCTCCATTTCCATAAGATCTAACTGTGATTTTCCATGATCCTTAGTCTTACTCGAAATGTCAAGCAATGTGTCAACTTTGGATTCACAAACGTTTTTCTCAATATGCATAACATCCAAGCAATGATGAACAAAAGTGTCTTCCATTATAGAAGATTGAAAAAGATTGATCTTTTTTGTCTATGGTCCATCTATCGACGGCTTGTCCTTATCTCGCTTTTTCTTCTTGAATACCACATTTATATCTTTTACCATTTTAAATATTTGTTCACCCATCAAAGGACGAGGAGGGCCTTTTTCTTCGCTATTATCATTAAAGGCTTTCTTTTGTTTGCAGTAATGATGATTTCTTGGCAACCATCTTCTATAACCAAGAAAAATGGTTTTCTTACCCTTCTTCAACCAATTGTGAGACGTTTCCTTCATACAAATTGGAAAATTAGTAGAACTCTTCACCAAATAACCAAATAAATTGCCATATGCAGGGAAATCGTTAATTGTCCATATTAACATTGCATAAGTATGAACATCTTTTCTCAGTAAGCCTCTCTAACTTCGATTCCATTTTCCCACAAGTTTTTTAGTTCATCAATTAACAATGCCAAGTATACATTAATGTCATTGCCTGGTTGGTAAGGACCCAAAATCAATAAAGACAACATTAAAAACTTCCCCTTCATGCACATATTTAGAGAGAGATTGTGCTTAACAAGTATTACGAGGCAATTGCTATGCCAGCTACTCATGTTACCATGTGGGTTCATTCCATCCGTTGACAAAGCGAAATGTATATTTCTTGGATCTGCACTAAAGTTGGGATGAACGACTTCAAAAGTCTTCCATTGTGGTGAATCCACTGGATGTCTAATCATACCATCTTCGACTCGTTTGTCATGATGCCATGTCAAATTCTTGGTATGTTCTAGGTTCTCGAATAAATGCCTCAAACATGATATCGTTGGAATGTTCCATAACACTTTCTTTGGCACTCCATTATTACTATCTTTTGGCTCCTTTCCTTTCTTCCACTTTGATTGTTGACAAACTGGACAATAATTCTTGTTCTCATACTTATTCCTATAAAGAATACAATAATTTTTACGGGCATGAATTTTCTCATACTTCATTCCCAAAGTGCTCAAAGTCTTTTTAGCCTTATACATATTAGTTGGTAATTTATTGGCCTCTGGTAGAAGCCTTCCTAGAAATTCCAAAAATTTTATGAAACTAGAATTTGATCACCTACTTGACTCTTTCAAATTCCATAATCCAACTAAAGTAGACAAATTGGTGAAGTTGGTACACACCTCATACATGGGTGTCTCGGCATCATTCATCATTGTCTTAAATAAATCCAGACGGTGTAAGAAGTGTTTCTCTAAATCATTGACCATGTCAACCATATTGTCGTGATCATCCATATTATCTTCCACAATAGCTTTCTTTTCTTTACTTACTAAAGTTAGATTGAACTTAGATTTGCCATGAAAATGTCTTGTTTGATAACTACTTATAATTCTATTTTGAAATAAATGTCCTCCATCAATTATAATTGGATGCAATCTATAGTTTCCACATTGAACATAAGGATACCGAATTTTATCGCAATTGGTATGAGTTTTGGCAAAATCTAAGAACTTTTCCATACCATTCACATATTCTTTAAACAATCAAAAATCAGACATCTATTTCTTATCCATTTTGCAAGTCTTAAATCGAAATAATAAATAGCAATTCAATTAAAAATAATTTTGCAAACTACACATACCTATCATAAAACAAATTAATTAACTTTGTGGGTTGATTTAGTTGTTTTACTCACAAACTAACAATGGAAGGTAATTAACTTTGTTAATTTTAATATTGAATTATTAGAAAGATGTCGTCAAAAAGTATAAAAAATTTGCTTTCGCCATTGTTTTTGGAACGACTTCCACGTAAATTTAGGAACTAATAGATAGTCTTGATTGGATTTTGCATATGTTATTTAATTAAGTATTACTTTTTTATTTTCTACGTTATAATGAATTTTTTTAATAAACGAATACGCTTCTTTGGCACGTAAGGAAATCAATTTTATGCCTATTACTTTTAGTATATTATTATTTTATTTTTTTTTGGGGAAAAAAAGGACTACAATGTATGTTGCTTATGTTCTTCTCCTACAGCTGCTGGAGCCTCACCCTATGTTTGTGGCCTCAAAGCTTTAGGCAAGAAAGCGGTTTATAGATCATGGAAAGCAAAATTCAACATGATAGCCTGCTTCATGATACATGGCTGGGTTGACCATTTGGAGGACACTGAACAGGTACACATGCATATATATATCAATTTATGATTTTTTAGTCTTGTAAATTATCTTAAATATATTGTACAAAATATTGGTGTTATTTTGCTCTAATTCACCTATATTTGATGAAAAACTTTACGTTGAAAAATGGGAAAAAAATCACTTGACAAATTAGATGGTGAAAGAATTCTGGTTTATTCTGCGATAAATTATTTTAACAAGAAAGCAAAGCTACATTGAGATAAATTACTCCTAAACTTTAATACGCATATTTGGCTTCCCAAACTTAAAAAACTCGTATACACACCTCCTAAATTTTAAATCCTTTATCAAGATTAGTCCTTTCATGATCCATCCATTTGTTTTATATTCATGCTGACGTGGCCGTAATATCAATAGGATTAAAGGAGAAGAACGTAATTATACCTAAGGTTAGTTAATTAGAGTTTACACTCTGCTCAAAACAAAATGGAGGTTAAAATTTTTCAAATATTACTTATTTGTGCGAGCCATTTTGGAAGAAGTTCGTAAGAAAAAAAAATTACAACTACAAGTTACACTATTGAAATTAGCTTCAAAATTTCATTATTGAAACTTATCAAATGCAAAATCCTCACAGGAAACATGGATGAAACTAACTTGACCAGTAATCTCTAGTTACCATTACAACTAAACAAGACTTACCCAAGTCCTAAAAAAGATCCAAGTCCTAAAAAAGATCAAAATTACATAAACCTGCCGTGAAATCTTAAAGCTAAAAACATTCAAAAAAATAAAGCTTAATGCAAACTTTAACCATGTCACCAACTTGAATAATAGTAACGAAAAAAAAGGGAATTTGCGGGTACAGAACTGTATTTTTTTAGTTTTAATTGGTGATGTATTGATTTGTAGTTTATCATTAATAAACTTAAAAGTTTTATCAATAATTAACTAATATTAATTAATGATTAACCAATTCCACTCAATATTTTTTTGGTTTGTTACTGATATATCATTAGCAATAATGATAAATCATATTATTGTTAATTAGTGTTATATATTGCTTAAAAAAAGATCATTTTCTGGATTTTTTAAAAAGTTTGACCACTTCCCTAGAAGAATTAAAGAGGTTTGGTCATTTATTTAATAAGGTAGTCAAAATTGACCATTTGCCAAATGTTCTAAAAATAATTATAATAATAATAAAATACGGAAAACTAAAAAACACCATTAATTCATCTAGCTATATAAGAAGGAGTCAAAAATGACATCGTCCACCTCCAACCAAAATGAGCGATTCAGTTGAAATGCACCTTTTTTATTTTTTTATTTTTTTACTTCTAAACCTTTTTTCCCCAAAATATTTTACCTATTTTATTTTATCACTTTGTTAGAGTTTCTCTTAAAAAATCTATATTTCAAAAGTATGTCGTTGAGGTACCTTTTTAGTTTAATTTATCTCCATTAGAATCCTTACCCTCAAATTTGTCCCTCCTTAAATTTTTCTTCACAATTCTCTAAAATATTTTCTTTACATATCAAATATGATTTTCATAAATTTTTTTAATCTACCTAATTGCTCATGTGAAATGACTTTCTCTCAAATAACAAATATTCAATCAATTAAAAAAATTAATAGTGTATTTGAAGACACCAGTTTCAAGCAAAATGTTTGAATTCAAACTATTTTTGCTTTATATTTTCTTCCATAAAATTTTTCATTACAGTGTTTTTAATTTAAACTTTTAGTTTGAACCACAGGCCTAAACAAATCTTAAACTTTTTCAAATACAAAACTTGACAAATTGAGTATAGACCGTTGGAAAAATAATACGTAGCGAAATTTTAAAAAAATTTTGTACCAGAGTATTTTCTAAAACACAAGTTTGACACGCTATATACATAAATTAACCAGATCTTCCTAACCTTTGAATGCCGAAGAACTTCTGTAATCTGTGAAGAGAAGTAACGTTCTAAAAAAGTCTCAACCAACTAGTCTTCTTTGCTATTCTCTATCCACGATTGGAGTGAGAATAGAATCACATCGTTCAGCTTTTCCACCAGGTGACTCTCCTTCCAACCAATTGAGAGAACCCAAAGCTACAGTTTGTGATTTGTGAATAATAGCTTTCAGGGAGTTTCTAGAGTCTCAACGGCAGAGTCTCCCTCTTAATCTCTCAATTGATCTCAATAATAATGAGACTCACTCCCTTTATATAGAGGTTGGGCTCAGGAGTCAATCCTTATCAGATAAGGCATCAAAAATTTGAATCAGAATCAATATTTAATAAAATATGCATAGAAACATGTGATCATTTTATCACCGGTCAGCAAGCCGAACTGGTAGATTGGCCTACCAAACCTCTTTGATTGGCAGGCCGAACTTAAAGATCGGCCAACCGAACCTCTGATAAAAATCCCTGCAAATCTTTATTTTCCACCCGAGATTATTGGGATAGAGCCTCAGTTTTAATTCAAATAACCCAATAGAGAAGTTATCTGATTAAAACAGTCATATCTAGATAATCTCTAGGAAAATAAATATTCCTGATAATTCAACAATTTTATTCTAAATTAATTAAAAATTAATCCAACCGATAAACAGACATGAATTATTTGATCCTGATAATTTGACAAGTTTATCTTGAATTAATTTTATCACAAAATTAATTCAACCGATAAACAGATATGAATTATCTGATTTTTACCAAATTTCAGCCAATTTGATAAATCTGACATAAGTCACCAATCATTGGAAAAATACGCCGTATCATTATAGGATTTTTATGAGCTAGCAAAGGAGACCTAATGAACCTATATAGTTCAAGCTCCCAATAATTTTGAACAATATCCCAGATATACATTTCATAATTATCAGCTCCAACGCTACTCTATTAAAAGCTTGGAGCTACACTCTTGAACTATATAATATTACGAAGCCCATGTAGCTAAGTCTCTATGACATATCATAATGTATCGTATCCCCATAGGATTATCCATAATTGGCTTAAGGACAAATTCTATCTTACCTTTTTGATTTTTTTTGTCTTACGTTCCATTATCTCACCATCGAAAAACTTACCATCCAATAATAGTATACCATTCGGTTACACCTATGTGTCCAAATGGTTGAGCGCTCTAGTTTTTCAATTATAGGATAAACATATATAAGAGGATATCACTACTCCTAAAGAAAAGCTATGGATTCTATATCCATGAATAATAGGTCTATGCTATCAAGAGTCATACCTCCAATGTATCGACATGCGCACCACTATTAAAATATAGGTGTCATCCCTTGGTACATCAAAAGACACAAGCCAAGATAATGGGCCCACTATTCAACTCAGGATTAAGATACAATGCAAATGAGTGTCTAAAGTGAATCAATTTGTCAAAGTAGAATTATTAATCCAAATCAATTCACTTTATGTCCCCGATCCAACACATCATCTGTCATGCCCCGGAGTATGGGAGATGACGTGGCAGGTTAATTAGATTAAATTAAAAGAAATTTAATTAAAATACAGGATTTAAATATTTAATTAATTAAGAAATTGTGGTAATTTTAAAGCCTTTCTAAAACAAGCATTTATAATAAACAAACCAATAAGATAAGGGCAAAATGAAATAAAATAATAAAGAAAAAAGAATAGATGTTGGGTCCCACTGAACTACATCTTATGCACACACATAGTACTGATAATATTAGACTACAACCACAGTCCAAAATAAAAGTAAAAGTTAAGCTTATACATGCCTTGATTTCCTTATAATCCAAAAACACCTACTTGGTTCTTCTACTGCTTGCTAGTCTGATCAACAGACTCTTCTCTAATCCTAAGCTAAAATCCACCTAGAGGGGAAAGGTTTTAAAACAAATAAAATATGAGCGAAAGGCTCAGTAGGATCTTAAATTTAAAAATATTTAATTTTGAAAGGAAAAATTTCATAATACAAGAAGCAGTTAGAAAATAGACTTAAATAAACAAAAAAATAGAATTTAATAAAATTATTCTTAGCAAAATTGTTTACTGATTGACCAGAAAGAATAACATTTGTTTTCCTAGGCAAACCATATATGTAATGCAACCGTAGTGACACAACAGAGTTTCGAGACCTACACCCAAGGTTGCAAGCTACACGACCTGATCTCTGATATGGCATCAAGCCCATATATATATATATCTATATATATCTATTTAAAATCATTAAAATCTCATTTACCAAGTATTTCATTTATATCCATTCTGAGGGTTATTATAAAAATCACCTCAATCTACTGTTAATAAAAATAATCAATGAAAACACCTTTTAAATCCTCATTGAAAACATTTGGTAAAAATTCCTTTTTAAGGCCAAAATCATTTAAAACTAGATTACGAGAGAAAGAGGCAGAAGTCCTACCTCAATACTGGCGGTCCGCTATACGTTAGCTCCATGGATCCATAAACAACCTTCAATATGTAATAACTAATCTATTAGTATCTAGCTTAAGGTATCTTACGTTGCTAAACTATTTCATGGTGTCCTAATGTGCCATTTAAGTTTATAAAATCATTTTATAAGGTTAAAATCTCAAACGGGGTTCAAAACAGCAAAAACGGAAGAAAAATCACAAAATTCTGCCATGCCGATCGGCCTGTAGATCGCCCTAGTTATGCCGACCGAACTGTACAGTTTAGCCTGTCGAAAGATCAGGTTCGATCGGTCAAACTTTTTCAGGTTTGGCCTACCGGTCGTATGAATCCAACCTACCGAACTCATGAATCCGACTTGTCGAACACGAAGTTCAGCCTACCGAACTGGAAAATTCTAGAATTTTTCAAGCACGGGTTTCGGCTTCCCCAAGCCCAAATCTTCAATTTCAACCTGTTTTCTCAAATCCAAAGCATGGATAATGATCATAGTTGATAGAAAACATAGTAGATTACTTTTTAACGCATTAAAACAAGTTTTACACAAAAACTTTAAAAAATCCAAAAAATGGAGAAAATAGAGAAAAATGATAAATCTTGATTTAAATCCGTTTTGATCAAACAAAGCTTAGATTTTAGTTGATTTGAGTTTCTCTAACTTAGATCAAACCTTTTCTAACTTCAAATAAGCTTAGATTTCAAAATACAAGAAAAATTAAAAAATTGAAAAAGTTTTAAAATGTAAAAACTAACCTTGAATCAAAGTTTTAAATTGTGTTTGTAGTTACTAAATCGCGCTCCTGAGCATTCAATCCACTAACCCGAAGCTTGGGCTTGATTTTTGTTTCAAAATTTTTGGAGAAAAATTGAGAGAGAAAGTGAGGTAGAGTGTGAGAGTGAGAAAGACGAGAGGGAGGAAGAGAGAGAGAATGAGAGAGAGCATGAATGAGGGAAAGAGGGAGAGAGTGAGAGATTAAATAAAGAGAGGAAAAGACTGCAAGTTACACAAAAACCGTGTGCAGCAGCACACTGATTTCAAATGGGACATGTTTGGTGTTTGTCAAATTGTTTTGTTTAAAAATTCAAAATAACAAATAAAAATAATTGAAAATAATTAAAAATCACTAAAATAATCAAAAATAACATTAATTTAGAGGTTCTACAAAATGATCAAATTAAGTTTTAGAAATATTCATTATGGCATACTAATCTAGCATTTACTCACTAATATCACTTAATTAATTTCAGGACGTTTCAACTCTCCACCCCTAAAAGAAATTTCGCCCTCGAAATTTACAATTTGATTCAAAAACAAAACAAATGCGGATACAACTCCCACATATTCGATTCTAATTCCCAAGTGGCTTCGTCAACCCTGTGATGCTGCCACACGACCTTTACTAATGGATTATCACGTCGACGCTAGACGATCACTTTTTGATCGATGATCTGATTTGGCACTTCCTCATATGTCGTGTCTTCTTGAATCTGCACATCGTGGAATGAAACTATCTTATATTACTCAGGCAGACACTTTCAAAGCATTGACACATGGAACACATCATGAACATGAGATAATTCGAAAGAGAGATCTAGGCGATAGGCAACCACACCCACACGTTGAGTGATTTCAAAGGGTCCAACATATCTTGGTGCAAGTCTACCACTCACTCCGAATCACGTGATACTCTTACGAGGCGATACCTTCAAGAGAACAAAATCTCCCACCTTAAATTCTAAGGGCCAACGTCTTTTATGTGCCTAAATTTTTTGTCTACTCTAAGCTGCCCTCAATTGATTTTGAATTACGGTGACCTTTTAATTACTATCACGAATCTCATCTGGTCCAAGAATAATCCTATCTTTCAGCTTAGCCCAACATACCGGTGACTGACATGGTCGTCCATACAATGCTTCAAATGGTGCCATGCCAATGTTCGATTGATAGCTGTTATTGTACGCAAAATCTGCCAGATGCAAATACTTTTTTCAGTTCCTGTCGAGGTCTAATGCACATGCACGCAACATGTCTTCGAGAATCTGAATAACCTGCTCAGATTGTCCATTGATTTGAGGATGAAATGTTATGCTGAAATTCAATTCCGTACCTAAAGCCTTCTAGAAGCTTCTCTAGTACTTAGCATTGAACCTAGTGACCTAGTCTGATGTGATGGACAGAGGAACTCCATGTAATCTTACTATATTCTATAGGTACAATTCTTTGAGAACCTTTCTTGAGCATGTCAACCTGAACGGAATGAAATGCACCGATTTTGTTAACCTGTCAACCATGACCCAAATTGCATCATGCCTTTGTTTAGTCCTCGGCAATCTAGTAAGAAAATCCATCATGATATGCTCCCATTTCCATCTTAGAATGGGAAGTGACAGAAGCTGACCTGCTGGCTTCTGATGTTTGGCTTTCACCTGAAGACAAGTTGCACACTCGGCTACGTATTCTTGAACATCTTTCTTCATACCTGTCCACCAATATTGTCTCTTCAGATCACGATACATCTTTGTCCTCCCTAGATGAGTGGTGAACTGAGACTTGTGAGCTTCATGCATTACGGCCTTCCTTACTTCCGTGATTGTTGGAACTGCTAGTCGTTCCCTGAAGTACAACGATCCATCAGCACGTATCCTCCATTCTTCAAATTGGTCTCCATTCTGAATCTGCGTCCAAATTCCCTGAATGTGCTAGTCTTGAAATTGATTCTACTTCACCATCTGAACGAGGGTTAGGGACGTCTTCATATGATACATCAAAACTCGATTGTAGTCCTCATAGTACTGTAGCCCATAGTTACTCACTGTTGCATCTCTTTTCCAATTTTCAAGAGCCAAACAGGCAAGAATTCCTAAAGACTTCCTACTGAGCTCATCAGTGACCATGTTAGCTTTCCTGGGATGATACTGCAGCGTGAAATCATAATCCTCCATGTACTCCATCCATCTTCACTGTATTAAGTTCAAATCCCTTTGAGTGAACAAGTACTTTAAACTCTTGTGGTCAGAGAAAACTTGAAATGTCGCCCCGTACAAATAACATCTCCAGATCTTCAACGCGTGAATCACCACTGTGAGCTCTAAGTCGTGAATAGGATAATTTAGCTCGTGAGGTCATAGCTGTCTTGATCTATTCACCACCACGCTCCATATTGCATCAATACGCACCCAAGTCCACGTCCCGACGCATCTGTGTAAACCTCATATGGCTCATCACTATCGGGGATAACCAGTACTGGGGCTAAGGTTAATCGATTTTTTAATTCTTGAAAAGCGAGCTCACATTCTTCATCCCATTGAAACCTAACATTTTTCTTGATCAACCTTGTCAACGGTGCTGCTATCTTTGAGAAATCCTTTGCAAACTTCCTGTAGAACCCCACAAGTCCAAGAAAACTCTGAACTTCTGCCATATTCCTCTATCGTTCCCATTCCACTATGGCTTCAACCTTAGATGGATCCATTGAGATACCATGCTCGAAGATGACATGACCCAAAAACTTGACTTTCGTCAACCAAAATTCACACTTTTCCTTCTCAGCGTACAACTGGTGTTCTCGTAGAGTCTAGAGCACAATCCGAAGGTGCTGCTTATGCTCCTCCCAAGTCTTAGAGTAGACCAGAATGTCGTCGATGAATATGATCATGAACTAATCAAGGTAGGGCCTAAATATCCTTTTCATTAATTCCATAAAGGCTGTCGAAGCATTCGTCAACCTAAACGGCATTACCAGAAATTCAAAGTGCCCATACCTGAAAGCTGTTTTAGGAATGTCTTCTTCCTTAATATGGAGTTGATGGTATCCTGATCACAAATCTATCTTTGAGAAATACCGCTAACCTTCCAACTGATCAAACAGTTCATCGATCTTGGGCAGAGGATACTTGTTCTTCACCGTGACCCGATTCAGCTATCGATAATCAATGCACAACCTGAGAGTTTCATCATGTTTCTTAGCAAACAAAACCGATGCTCCCCATGGTGATGTACTATTCTGGATATATCCCTTATCAGCAAGCTCCTGAAGCTGCTTTCTTAATTCCTTCATTTTTGTTGGTGCCATCCGATAAGGTGCTATAGAAATTGGTGATGTTCTTGGAAGCAACTCAATACCAAATTCGATCTCCCGATGCAGTGGTAGTCATGACAATTCATCGGGGAAGACATCTTCAAATTCGTCTACCATTAGGATCGCTACGTTTCTTCTCGAGGCACTAGGCTTTCCTTCTAGATTCATAAGGAATGCATAGCAAGCTAATTTCTTCCACCCTCCAAGAAATGTCTTTACGAGACGCTCACTCATTAGGCGGTCACCACCATCCTGGTAGGTGATCATCGTCCCCCTATCAGACACGAGAGTCACTCTTCTAAGCTGACAGTCTATTACTGCATTATACTTGGACAGCCAGTCCATTCCTAGGTTACATCATACGAACTCATGGGATTACAATCAAATCACTTTTTAAAATCTCATCCCCAATGTTTATTTTACAAGCTTTACATATACAATTCACACACACCTGTCGCAAAGGTGAGGCTATAACTAAGGGTTCGTCGAACTCTACTATTTCTAGTCTGGGCATCTGAACTCTTCTATTCCTAAGGCATGTACAAAAGAGCTTGAAATGAGAGAATGAGTGGTACCAGTATCGAATAACACGTATGCTAAAGACTAAGAAACTAGAATCGTACCATCGACAACCGCATTACTTGTCTGGGCATCCGAACTCATCATGGTGTGAACCTGCACTCAAGCTTTCTCTTTTCCTTTACCAACATTGCTAGGTCCTGGGTTAGTTGGCTGATACAACTACGATGGAGGTGACTGCACACTAGCTGTACTCAGTGCTCGATACTGAGGGGCATTACACTGAAAATTCTATGGTTGGTATCCTTGTGCTGGGTATGGTAGTTACTAGGGAGAGAACTGATGGAACTGAAGCTGAGGGTACTGCTGAGACTAAGGTAGAGTTTGAGGCTGAGGCTGACGACTGGCTCCTCCTCCAGCTTGAAGTCCTCGGTGAGCATTCCTGATCAGCCAATTCCTCATAATTTGTCTCAACTGCTGGCAATAGTGGTAGTGAAAGCTGTAGGGGTTGCTGCGCCCGCTATTAGATGAACTGCTCTACCACTATTCACATTACCCTATTTATTCTTCCCTGGAGTAGGTTGACTACTGGTGCTCCTCCTGTCGCTCCTCTATGGTCCTCCTAACGTCTTGGTTTGATCCTCCTAGTATTGCAAATAGTTGTTCTCCATAGATATAGCTACTGACACAAGCTCTCCAAAATTCCTAAGTCGCAAGGCAATCGCCTGTCATCGAATAGAAGCCTTAAGTCTATCTTGGAATTTGATACACTTCTCATGCTCCAATGCCACAATAGATGGAGCGAACCTAGCCAGTTCATTGAACTTTGTCTCGTATTCTTGAACTGATATGTCATCCTACTGCAACCTGTAGAATTTAGCCACCTTTTGGTCTCTGTATCCCTACTGAAAGTATCGATCGTAGAACAACTCCTCGAACCTGTCCCAACTGATGTTACTATTGTTTTCCAAGCACTTAGCCTGCTTCCACCAAGTGTTGGCACCACCTTCGAACTTATATGCTACAAATTCCACATGATATTCAGCTGGCACACCAAGAGTATCCAGGTGTTTCACAATTGAGTCTAACCAATATTATACCACCAGAGGGTCCCCTTTTCCATCAAAAGTCAGAATAGACGCACGCTGGAATTCCTTAAACTATGCATGCTGGTGACTAGCCTTAGATTCCTCTGGTCTTGCCCTTGTTGCCTTCTATCATAATGCAACAAACATGGCCCTCATCATTTCAAACTTAGCGTCAGCTATCGAACGACGTCTAGGTGCCATTCTCTCACTTCTGAAAACAAATTTGGACTATCAGTGGTATTTTATTATCATACTTATGTGTGCACAATTCCCAAGGTTCATAACCTTGAGCTCTAAAACCATTCTGTCATGCCTCGGAGTACGAGAGGTAACATGACAGGTTGATTAGATTAAATTAAAAGAAATTTAATTAAAAAACAGGATTTAAGTATTTAATTAATTAAGAAATTGTGGTAATTTTAAAGCCTTTTTAAAACAAGCATTTATAATAAACAAATCAATAAGATAAGGGCAAAATGAAATAAAATAATAAAGAAAAAAGGATAGGCGTTGGGTCCCACTGACCCACATCTTATGCACACACATAGTATTGACAATATTATATTACAACCACAGTCCAAAATAAAAGTAAAAGTTAAGGTTATACATGCCTTGATTTCTTTATAATCCAAAAACACCTACTTGGTTCTTCTATTGCTTGCTAGTATGATCAACGGACTCTTCTCCAACCTAAGCTAAAATCCACCTAGAGGGAAAATGTTTTAAAATAAATAAAATGTGAGCGAAAGGCTCAATGGGATTATAAATTTAAAAATATTTAATTTTGAAAGGGAAAATTTCATAATTTAAGAAGTAGTTAGAAAATAGACTTAAATAAACAAATAAATAGAATTTAATAAAATTAATCTTACCAAAACTATTTACTGGTTGGCCAGAAAGAATAACATTTCTTTTTCCTAGGCAAACCATATATATAACACTACCGTAGTGGCCCAGCTGGGTTTCAGGACCTACCCCCAAGGTTGCACGCTATATGACCAGATCTCTAATATGGCATCATGCCCATATATATATATATATATCTATTTAAAATCATTAAAATCTCATGTACCAAGTATTTCATTTATATCCATTACGAGGTTTATTTTAAAATCACCTCAATCTACTGTTAATAAAAACAGTCAGTGAAAACCCCTTTTAAATCCTCATTGAAAACATTTTATAAAAATTCCTTTTTAAGGCCAAAATAATTTAAAACTGGGTTACGAGAGAAAGAGGTAGAAGTCCTACCTTAATACTCAAGCCGATGTCCCACACTGAGTTCTCGGTCGGCTATACGTCAGCTCCATGGATCCACGAACAACCTTAAATATGTAATAACTAAGTCTATTAGTATCTAGCTTAAGGTATCTTACGTTGCTAAACTATTTCATGGTGTCATAATGTGCCATTTAAGTTTATAAAATCATTTTATAAACTTAAAATCTCAACCAGGGTTCAAAACAGCAAAAACATATGAAAAATCACACAATTTTGCCATGCCGGTCGGCCTGCAGGTCGCCCTAGTTATGCCGGCCGAACTGTGCAGTTTGGCCTGTCGAAAGATCAGGTTCGGTCAGTTAAACTTTTTCAGGTTCGGCCTACCGGTCGTATGAATCAGGCTTGCCGAACTCATGAATCCGGCTTGTCGAACATAAAGTTCAGCCTGTCGAACTGAAAAATTCTAGAATTTTTCAAGCACGGGTTTTGGCTTCCTCAAGCCCAAATCTTCAATATCAACCTGTTTTCTCAAATCCTGGGCATGGATAATGATCATAGTTGATAGAAAAACATAATAGATTACTTTTTAACGCATTAAAACAAGTTTTACACAAAAACTTTGAAAAATCCCAAAAATGGAGAGAAATAGAGAAAAATGATAAATCTTAATTTAAATCCATTTTTGATCAAACAAAGCTTAGATTCTAGTTGATTTGAGTTTCTCTAACTCAGATAAAAGCTTCTCTAACTTCGAATAAGCTTAGATTTCAAAATACAAGGAAAATTAAAAAATTGAAAAAGTTTTAAAATTTAAAAACTAACCTTGAATCAAAGCTTTAAATTGTGTTTGTAGTTACTAAATCGTTCTCCCGAGCCTTCAATCCACTTGATTTTTGTTTCAAAATTTTTGGAGAAAAATTGAGAGAGAAAGAGAGGTAAAGTGTGAGAGTGAGAGAGACAAGAGGGAGGAAGAGAGAGAGAATGAGAGAGAGCGTAAATGAAGGAAAGAGGGAGAGAGTGAGATATTAAATAAATAGAGGAAAAGACTGCAAGGTACATAAAAACCATGTGCAGCAGCACACTGATTTCAAATAGGACATGTTTGGTGTTTGTCAAATTGTTTTGTTTAAAAATTCAAAAGAACAAATAAAAATAATTAAAAATCACTAAAATAATAAAAAATAACATTAATTTAGAGGTTCCATAAAATGATCAAATTAAGTTTTAGAAATATTCATTATGGTACACTAATCCACCATTTACTCACTAATATCACTTAATTAATTTTGGGGCGTTACATCATCACCTATGACAATGTGCGAATGTTTTTATTCACGGAGTCCACCTCCGATGGTCAAAACAAACTATCTCTCAATAGGGATATAAACAACATAATAATCTTTGCATAAATAAAGCACCCACCTTTATTCCCTCGATTGTGGATCTTATGATTTTGACCGTCACCTTTAAAATTGTGTCTTCCACATAATCTGTCTATCATATGCCCATTTCTTAAAAGTTTAGAATAACAATCTCAGACTATTGTTTGCTTAATATACGTTGAACAATATGAACGTAAAGAGGACAAGATTTGATATATAAATAATAAATAAATTCTTTATTGATAAAAATGTCTCCAAAAACATATTATACTTTTATTCCTTAGGGCATACACGTCTAATACAGAAATGCGTAAAACATGTACTTCTAAACTAGTTTACATTAAAATAAGAGCACTGGATAAACCTAAAATGTCAAGATTTTCAAACTTGCTAACATTTTAAAGTTGGGGCTTGTCGAGGCCAGTTTTGAAGGGTCAGGGGTAAGGTGAAAGAGTAGCTAAAGTTCGAGAGCAAAAATAAAATTTATCCAATTAACTATTGATGTTAATATTGCACGCGTTACCATGAAACAGGTGGAGATTACATCTTCTGAAGAAATTGCTAACGGGTGTCCACTGAAGCCATTCAAGTTTTTTAAGACTAGGAAAGTTTCCGCAGGCTTACCTCACATAAACACTGGATATTTGAACACAAGATTTCCTTGGCGGTAATCATACTCAAATCTATTTTCCTGCCTTCTGTGAATATATTTAACGTTTTTTTATTAGCTAAGAATTCTGCTTATTGATCAATAGCTTATATGGGAACAAGCTGCTTTTTTAATTAACCACGTACTTTCATATATTTGGGTCAATGTAGGGAATTAATTAATTCTTGCACAAAATTGCATTCATCATTTGCCAATTGATTTGGTTTTTGTGCAAGAATTTCATTTACTAAATCCTAATATAAAAATTACCTCTGTTTAGAATAAGACATGCTTGTAGTCCTAATTCAAAGAAAACGCGACTTAAAAGTTGTCAAGCATGAAAAATTTCAAGAATTTTTCCTAGTAATTTTTTTAATCTTTATGAGGTCTTTACAGAATAAGTCTAAAAAAAATTATAAAACTTAACCAAGTATCAAGGTATATGGATATAAGACAATAAAATGGAAAGTGAATAATTGAGGAATAATATATGACAGATATGTTTTGTCTTTTGAAGTAAATTCTAATTAAATTTTGTTCACGAGTCATTTAAGGATATCTTTAGTTTCTTTTAGTTGGATTCCATTCAAAAGATTGCGTATTGCTTAAAGAAAAGAGTATTTTAAATAGAGTTTAGTTGCAAGTAATAGCATACGTTTTTTTTTTTTTTTTGCTCCGAATGTGTGTAATTGAGCAGGGATGGAAGTGTACTTTATGGGAATGACAACGCGGGCATGAGAAGGGTAAGGACATTCAAAGATGGGAAGCTAAAGATCTCAGCCGGCATGCTTCCTAAGCATGATGAGAAAGGTTTTCCTATCTCTGGCGATGTTCGAAATTGCTGGGCTGGTTTCTCCCTCCTACAAGCCTTGTTTGTCAAAGAACACAATGCTGCTTGTGACGTGCTAATAGTATGTTTTTCTTTCCATTTCTTTCACATGGCTTTTAAATTTTCAAATTAACATCTCTTATTTTAAACCCCAGTTAATGAAAGTATATATGTAGTTAATTGGTTGTGTTTTTGTTATTTATTATTCTTTGATCATCTACCAGAAAATTTTCTGATGTAATGCAGCATTTGGATCAATATACAATATTATTAATTCTATGTAAAAGAAAATAATGTTTTTGTTTAACTAATAGAGTCTTTATGGCATTTTTTCCCCTGTTTTTGGCACATCACCCAGATTTTGATGACCAGAAGCTCTACAGGCATGCAAGTTTGGTGACTTCAGCTGTTACTGCTAAAGTTCACACGATAGATTGGACTGTTGAACTCCTAAAGACCGATACTCTTCTGGCGGGGATGAGGATCAAATGGTAATTAAAAGAGTTAAAAAAATTACATTTAAAGATATTTTAGTCACAGTTGAAGAAGACAAGTACGTATTAAAAGTTGCTTTTTCTTGTAATAACTGGGGGTAAAAAGTTGGGACAGAGATAAAATACTGAAAACAGAATATACACTTTAACAAAAGTATGATTATATAATTGACCTAATTTATAATTATGAAAATGAATAAATTTTTTAAATTCAAATGATATCTTTATAGTTTTAAAAAACAGAGAGACAAATTAAAAATAATTAAAACTAAGAGGTGTTATTATAGAACCCGATTTATGGTTCACTTGGCAATCTTTCAACAGTTAAAGTATACTTATAACCAAAACAAGCCTACTTCAATGCTTGATGCTCAGTGCACTACTTAATTTAAAATACCCTTGCCTGTAATTGTGCAAACTATTTTGTCCTTGTGGTGGGCAGGTATGGCTTATTGAGGAAAATATTTAAAGATATGTTTGGAAATATTTGTGGACCAATACTTACTGGATTGGTTGGTCTGAAGAAGCCCAGAGATCATGGAATTCCATGTTCACTAACTGAAGAGTTTGTGAGTGTATACAGAATGCATACACTTTTACCCGATAAATTTATCCTTAGGGATCTGAAATCTACTGCTCCAGAAAATAACTCCTCTCATATTCTAGACGAGCATGATTTCTTCACCCCTCTACTTATGCTTTTTATGTGTTGTTAATTAGTCATCTTTACTTTTGGTATTACTATGCTAAAATTCATTTTCTTTTTGGCTTGATTTTTAATATTACGTCTTGTTGCATGGTAATGTTGTTTTAAAGGATAAGGGGAACAAAAAATTGCTTTTTTCCCTCCCAAAAAAAGATCAACGCTTTACCTCCAAAAATCATGATTGAATAAATATAAATGAGACTGAACTTTTTCTTCAAAGCAAAGATTACAGGAACAAAGTAGTCACACACATTGTATAATGATGCACAAATTGTGGAAATAACTCATCACGCCCCGGAGTACAGGAGGTGATGTGGTGGTTTAATTAAGTTAATTAAGTAAAGATTTAGTTAAAAAGAAGGTTTTAGATTTAAATTTATGATTAAAAGTGATGATTTTAAAACCATTTGAATGGAATAAATTAAGGGAATAAAATAAATTATCACAATAATTAGGCTAATAAAAAGAATATTAAAATAGATGAGTATGGGGTGGAACGCGTATGGTCCCACTGGCCCACATATTGTGCACACACATATTGTACCGACAATATTATGATACAACCACAGTCCAAAATAAAAGAGAAGTTAAAATCTTATATGCCTTGAATTGTAATTTAACCTACCAAATTCTTCTACTAGTAATAAGTCCGGTCGGCGGACTCTTCTCCATTCCTATGCTGATATCCACCTAGGGTTAAGATTTTAAAACAAATAAAAATGTGAGCGAAAAGCTCAGTAGGACTATATTTGAAAATTATTTAATTTTAAAAGAGATTTCTTAAAACAGATAAATATATAGAAAACGAGCTAGAAGAATTAAACAAACAAATAATTAAATGAGAATTAAATAAAAATATAATCTTATCAAAATAATTTAGATAGGTCAACCAGAAAGAATACAATTTTCCTTTCCTGGGCAAACCATATGTAATTCACCACCGTAGTGGCCCAGCTGGGTTTCGAGACCTGCCCCCAAGGTTATTCACTACACAACCCGATCTCTGATATGGCATCATGCCCTCAAATATATATACATATATATCTTTTTGATTAATAAAATC
>CAMOHE010029477.1:39726-51050 GCA_946598075.1 Artocarpus hirsutus | reverse complement strand
AATAATATGATTGAATAGTATAAGGATGACATAAACCATGCCTTATGTTCAATTAAGGTATCTATTGACAAAAGGACTTTAATACTTATTGTGGATTAGGTTGTGTCGGATTATTGACATTCACATAACTTGGGAAATCATAATGTCTTGCTAGAGGCCGCTTATGATTTATGGGACAGAAACAGAATTTCAAGCCTACTACCAATATTATATGAACCTATAGGGTCGCACACTTAGAACAGACCAAAAATGAATTTTGGGTTTATTGTGTCTAGGTTCAATGAACCAGATGATGTCTAGATTCGATGTACTAGATATGTCTAGGTTCATTGAATCTGACATTATCTAGATTCTCTGAATCATATTCGAATTATAGACAATATCTAGATTCTCTAAATCATGTTTGAATTAAAGACATTATCTAGATACTCTAAATCATATTCGAATTACAGTTTACCCTAGTTTAAATTTGACTCTATCTTGAAGTCAATAGATATATATATATATATGGTTTTAGGGTTTCTAGTTGAATTAAGAAGAAAGAAGGCATTCTGTTATTCTAAAAGGCTAGAACATTAAAAATCTTAAAAATTACAGAGAGTCATTTAACGCAAAAGAGAGGGTGCTAGCACACCAATTGGTTTTTAAGAGAGTCTATTCATGTGGATACCTGCAGAGGGCGCTGCTCTGAGTAACAACGTCTGAATCCAATCCTTAATACACAAAGCTCAAGTTAGGGTGTCACTAAAGTGAACCTGCTCTCTTCCTTCTAGAAATCTTACCCATTTTTGTCATCTTGGTAAGATTCAATGATTTCCTTATCAATCTAATCGAATTACATGGATCCTGTAAGGGTTTTGTGGGAATTAATTTAATTTTCCCCTGCTAATTTGAATCATAAAATCCAATAAAGCCCAACAGTGGTATCAGAGCGACTTGCAAATTTGATTAAATTGATTTTATATGGTTATGTGTATATGTGATGAGCATGAATACGATTTATACATTAATTAGATTAATGTGTTTGAGGTTTTATTTGATTAAACGTTTTTACCATGTTAATTTAATTAATACGCTTACTGCTTGTTATTGTTAATTTGATTAATATTACAATTTAACAAGAATCTAGTAATCTGTTTTAAGATGATAAAATGATATACTATAATTCTGGTTTCGGTTTTATTAAGGTGGCAGACTGTTTAAATGTTAAACAATGATAATCTATTTTGAACAGATTAATATGTATCATAGGGTCTATTTAATCGTCAAACAAGGATGACCAATTTAAGAACAAATCAATAAATTTCATGGATCCGTTTAAGTGTTAAATAGAGATTAATTAATTCTGTTATGAATAGATTAGGTAATCTGATTAATCAAAATTAATGGATTTAGGCAGCAACTCATTGGAATGAGTAAGGTAAATCGTTTATCTTTCAGGGGCACTACCCCCTTGAGCCCAGCCCGCTAATTGGCTAGCGAGACCATCGCCAGGGGCGTTGCCCCTTAGACCCCGCTAGGGGCACTGCACCTTGACCCCAAATCGTTTTGTCACATATATCGTTTTGGTCATAATAAAAATTTAACATTAATGAAATTATATTATCATGTTTATGTGTTTAGTGTGACTTGCATGGTACATGGCATGGCCCTTTTATACCAATGTGATTGGTAGGTTTTATTTAATTTGACTTTCAGTTTGTAATTTTAAATACAGCCTGCATGTCGTTTTTCAATTTGTTGTAATCTATTTATTTATTTAGTAGAAATAGAATAGTTTAGATTGCAATTTGTAATGTAAAATCAAAGCCCAAAATCAAAATAGATGGAGGTTCAAGATGGAGGTCCAAGATGGAGGCTCAAGATAGAGGTCTAAGATGGAGGCTTAAGATGGAGTCCGTTCTTGGCAATCTAAGGAAATCCATGGAGACAAAGATTACCTAGGATTGACCATTAACCTTCATATTGGCTTATAAAGATCAATCTAGATTTGGGCCATGCTATGACACGCTTATTGTGTTATTATTATGCTATGTATATGATGTTGTGTATATGATGCTATGTATGTGATGAGACATAATAATAAACAATAAAATAAAATTAAAGTAGAACCCTCACTTAGTATTAAGTCATTAAAATGCCTCCCATAATTCAACACTTGTCAAGACTTGGATTGCTAAACATAGGTTCTGCCAAAGCAGGGTGTGTTAAGCCATCTAGGTAAGACATGATAGATAATAGTGATATCCACATGTTTGAAATGGTTAGACTTAACTAGGTTATCAAAATGGTTTTGGACCTAGGGCATTAGATGGGATTTTAATTTTTCGGGACATGTGATGTCAAATCCCATATTTATACAAGAGTTACAAAAGATGGAATTGGTAATGTTACCTACATAAATAACCATACTTTAGGTGATAAGCCAAAGCTTATTTAAAGTGAGGTGAAATATGGATCTCGGCCCACTAAAATTACAATTGTTGTGATTGCCGAATTAATATTGAGGGTTATTGATTTGATAAAATTAATGGGATTAAAATTATGCCTTGTCAAAAATTGTTTAATAAAATGCTAAGTACTTTGTGTATATATTTGTTGTAGATAATGGCATCAAACACCACATCTAACTTCTCACTACGAACGATCCTTGAGAAGGACAAGCTCAATGGGACTAACTTCCTTGACTGGTATAGAAACTTGAGAATTGTTCTTAAGCTAGAGAGAAAGGAATATGTCCTTGATCAACCTATCCCTGATGAACCAGCTACTAATGCTCTTAAAGATCAAAAGGATGCTCACAATAAGCATCTCAATGACTCTGTTGATGTCACTTGCCTCATGCTTGGAAGCATGGAATCAGAGCTTCAAAAGCAACTGATGGAAATGGAGGCTTATACCATGATAGGTATCTCAAGAAAATGTTCCAAGAGAAAGCTAGAATTGAGAGGTTTGCCACCTTAAAGGCATTACTCTCATGCAAGTTAACTGTTGGCAGTTCAGTGAGTCCTCATGTTCTTAAGATGAAGGGTCATCTTGATCATTTGTAGAAACTTGGTCTTGAGATTAGCCAAGAGTTAGCTATTGACATCATTCTGCAATCTTTGCCAGATGCATATGATGGGTTCGTTATGAACTACAACATGCATAATATAGAGAAGACTGTTTCTGAGTTGCATGGGATGCTTAAGACTACTGAATAGAACATCAAGAATACCAAAGATGTTCTGATGGTTTATAAAGGGAAAGGTATGAAAAGGAAAGGAAAGGGTAACAACAAGAATAAGGCTTCCAAGGACTTTAAGAAGCCCAAGCCTAACCCTAAGCCCAATCCTAAACCTAAGGCTAAACCACCAAAGGAAGGAGCATGCTTTTTCTACAATGAGCCTAGCCATTGGAAAAGAAACTACAAGCTCTATTTGGATGATCTGAAGAAGAAGAAGAAGAAGAAGAGCAGTGCGACTACTCCTTTAGGTATTTATGTTATAGAAGTCAATTTTTCTACTTCTGATTCCTAGGTATTAGATACTGGATCTGGATCTCACATTTGTACCAATGTACAGGGTGTTAAGAGGAGTAGAACCTTGGCTAAAGGTGAAGTGGACCTATAAGTTGGAAATGGAGCAAGAGTTGCTACTTTAACTGTAGGAACATATGAATTGACTTTGCCTAGTGGACTTGTTTTAAGTTTAGAAAATTGTTTTTATGTACCTGCTATGAGTAGGAATATTATTTCTGTTTCTTATTTGGACAAGGAAAATTTTGATTTTATTATTAGGAATAATAAATGCTCTATTTACCGTGATAACATTTTCTATGGATATGCTCCACAAATGAATGGTCTTTATGTTCTAAACATTGAAAACACAAATGAAAAGTCCATCTATAATGTTAATACAAAGAAGTTTAAATGTAAAGATTTAAACCCTACCTATCTTTGGCACTGTCGTTTGGGCCATATAAATGAGAAACGCATTTCAAAACTTGATCAACATGGGTTTTTGAATTCATTTAATTTTGAATCATTTAAAGTATGTGAGTCTTGTTTATTAGGCAAAATGACTAAGACACCTTTTATTGGACATAGTGAAAGGGCTAATGACTTATTGGGCCTTGTACATTCTGATGTATTGGACCATTAAGTTCTACTACTAGAGGAGGTTTTTAGTACTTCATTACTTTCACAGATGATTTCAGTAGATATAGCTATGTCTATCTAATGAAACAAAAGTTTGAACCTTCTGAAAAGTTCAAAATTTTCAAAAATGAAGTACAAAATCAACTTGGTAAAAGTATTAAAGCACTGCAATCAAATTGAGGTGGTGAATACTTAAACCAAGAATTCATTGATCATCTTAGAGATTATGGGATAGTCTCACAATTAACTCCACCAGGAACACCACAATGGAATGGTGTGTGTGAACGGAGAAATCAAACTTTATTGGATATGGTTCAATCTATGATGAGTTGTCAGATCTTCCAATATCCTTTTGGGGATATGCTCTGGAAACTACTGCGTTCATACTAAATAGAGTTCCATCAAAGGCGGTTCAATAGACACCATATGAGATGTGGACTGGAAAGTCACCTAGTTTGTCTTTTCTTAAGATTTGGGGATGTGAGGCTTATGTGAAGCGTCAAATTTCAGATAAATTGGCACCTAAATCAAACAAATGCCTTTTTTGTGGGATAGCCTAAAGAAACTAAAGGATATTACTTCTACAATGCTTCTGAGAACAAAGTGTTTGTTGTTTAGAATGGTGTCTTTATAGAAAGAGAATTCATTTCTAAAGGAACCAATGGGAGTAAAGTTCAACTTGAAGAAATTCAAGAACCACAAAATAGCATTGAACTACCTGTGGAATCTCAACTTGATCAACAAGTAGTTGTTGAGTCTACACATATAGCACAAGGCCTGAGGAGGTATGGTAGGACAGGTCAGAGCCCTAAGAGATATGGATTTCTCTTAACTGATAATAATGATGGGATGATTGTGGATCAAAATGAGCCCACATCCTACCAAGAGGCCTTGAATAGCCCAGACTATGATAAATGGCTAGAAGCCATGAAGTCAGAGATGCAATCCATGTATGATAATCAAGTATGGACTTTGATTGATCCACCTGATGGTTTAAAGACTATTGGGTGCAAATGGGTTTTTAAAAAGAAAACAGACATAGATGGCAATGTGCATACCTTTAAGGCAAGACTGGTTGCAAAAGGTTTTAAGCAAACACATGGTATAGACTATGATGAAACCCTTTCACCAGTTGCTATGCTTAAATCCATTCGGATTCTCCTCGCCATAGCTGCATACTATGATTACAAGATTTGGCAAATGGATCTCAAAACAGTGTTTCTTAATGGAAACCTACTTAAGGATGTGTATATGACACAACCCAAGGGTTTTGTTAGTCCTGAGAATTCTAGAAAGGTTTGCAAGCTTCAAAGATCCATTTATGGATTGAAGCAATCAAAGAGTTTGGTTTCATCAAAAATAAAGATGAGCCTTGTGTTTATAAGAAGGTTAGTGGAAGCGCAATAGTCTTTCTAGTGCTATATGTTGATGACATATTACTCATTGGAAATGATATCCCTATTCTACAAAATGTTAAATCATGGTTAGGGAATTGTTTCTCAATGAAAGACTTAGGTGAAGCTACCTATATTCTAGGCATCAAGATCTATAGGGATAGATCTCAGAGGCTTATTGGTCTAAGTCAGAGTACATACATTGACAAGGTATTGAATAGGTTTTATATGCAAGATTCCAAGAGGGGATTCTTGCCCATGTCACATGGAATTAGTCTTAGCAAGACTTAGTGTCCAATGACATAAGATGAGCGAGACCACGTGAATAAGATTCCATATGCTTTTGTAATTGGTCTATCATGTATGCAATGTTATGTACTCGACCTAATGTCTCATATGCCTTAAGCATAACCAGTAGATACCAATAAGATCCAGGTGAAATTCACTAGACAGCAGTCAAGAATATCCTTAAATATTTGAGAAGAACTAAGGATGCATTCTTACTGTATGGAGGCAAGGAAAATGAGCTTGTTGTAAGTAGTTACACAGATGCCAGCTTCCAATCCAACAAGGATGACTCTCGATCACAATCAGGTTATGTGTTCTATTTGAATGGAGGTGCAGTGAGCTGAAGAAGTTCAAAGCAAGACACCGTTGCTGATTGTACAATAGAAACTGAGTATTTAGCCGCCTCAAAGCAGCTAAAGAAGCAGTTTGGATCAAAAAGTTTATTACTAGATTGGGTGTTGTTCCTAGTATATCAGATCCAGTAGACTTGTGTTGTGATAATAATGGGGCCATAGCACAGGCTAAGGAACCTAGATTACATCAGCGATCCAAACACATATTCAGGCATTCTCATCTCATTCGAGAAATCATTGAGAGAAGAGACGTGAAGATATATAGAGTACCTACAAATGAGAATGTTGCTAATCCACTCACTAAGCCTCTTCCACAGCTTAAGCATGAGAGTCATTCTAGGTCATACTAGGTCAATGGGTATTAGATACAATATTGATTGGGCCTAATGCAAGTGGGAGATTATTAGTGATGTGCCCTAAGCCAATTTTATAATGACCACATTTTGACTTTGTTACATTTGCATTTTATTAATAAAGAGGCATTTTCATTATTGTTTTTTATTCTAATTCCATGAATAGTTAATTCTGCCTAAGGTCATCAAGTATGTGACTTGATAGTAAAACTCTTAGGTGAAAATTAAATTTTATTCTAAATTATTCCTAGTCGGTCATTATTGTTGGGATAATAATGAATGAAGACTAATATAAAGTTTGACTGATGATTATGTTTTACTAATCATGTGTATGAGATAATAAGTCAACTCATAGATACATATTTAAGAAACAATGTATTGGATCGAGCCGCTATGAGAATACTGCATGGATAATTATCATAAGTGATTCTCATCACAATAGTATTATACTAGTCCTCTAATCTAAAATCACCATTGTTTCCTGCATGACAAGTTCTATATTTTGACACATTCTAATATTATCTTTAACAGAATGATGGAAAGGATTGTTGTTGGATATAGAATAAATCATGTGAGGAATATGAGTGATTAAGAAGGAGTTTGTCCCTTATTTATTATGAAAAAGATATCTATGGGCCCTTCGATAAGTTAGAATAACAAAAAATGTATGGCCATACTGGAATAAATTGATAACAGTTATCAATATCAGTCTACTTAAGATCGAGAAATAATATGATTGAATAGTATAAAGATGACATAAACCATGCCTTATGTTCAATCAAGGTATCTAGTGACAAAAGGACTTTAATACCTATTGTGGATTAGGTTGTGTCGGATCATTGACATTCGCATAACTTGGGTAATCATAATGTCTTGCTAGAGACCGCTTATGATTTGCGGGCCAGAAATAGAATTTCAAGCCTACTATCAATATTATGTGAACCTATCGGGTCACACACTTAAAACAGACCAAAAATAAATTTTGGGTTTACTGTGTCCATGTTCAATTAACCTAATAATGTCCAGATTCGATGTACTAGATATGTCTAGGTTCATTGAATCTGACATTATCTAGATTCTCTAAATCATATTTGAATTACAGACATTATCTAGATTCTCTGAATCGTATTCGAATTACAGTTTGCCCTAGTGTAAATCTGACTCAATCTTGAAGTCAATAGATATATATATATATATATATGGTTTTAGGGTTTCTAGCAAAATTAAGAAGAAAAAAGGTATTCTGTTATTCTAAAAAGCTAGAACATTAAAAACCCTAAAAATTAGAAAGAGTCATTTAACGCAAAGGAGAGGGTGCTAGCACACCAATTTGTTTTTAAAAGAGTCTGTTCGTGTGGATACTTGCAGAGGGCGTTACTCTAAGTAACAACGTCTAAATCCGATCCTAAATATGAAAGCTTGAGTTAGGGTGTCATCGAAGTGAACCTGCTCTCTTCCTTCTAGAAATCTTACCCCTTTTTGTCATCTTGGTAAGATTCAATGATTTTCTTATCGATCTAATCAAATTGCATGGATCTTGTGAGGGTTTTGTGGGAATTAATTTTAATTTTTGCTACTAATTTGAATCACAAAATCCAACAAAACCCAACAACAAGTTCAGGAACAATGGTTGCTCATCAGGGGTCAATAGATTAGGTTTTTGTGGACTGGCTCTTAAGGCCTTGTGTAAGAGGCCAATGAAACTTAGCTTGTATCACTTTTCTTTTAGTGCTAAAGGATAAGCCTAGTATGATTAGGGAAAACACTGTTATTCTTGTTGTTGATGAGTTTGACGATGTCTTTCCCAAAGAATTGCCCGAACTACCACCATTAACCTCCAAATCAATACTATAATGATATACCCTCATCTATATCATAAGAACACTATGAGGTAATGCCTAGTAAGTAGAAACTATATAGTTTATTATAGTGGCATTATGCATAGGCTCATAAATTTTTCATCGTACCTGCCATATCATAAAAACGTTTAATATGCATATAGTTATGTACACCATAAGTCGCCTGCCTAGGTCGATTATAAAACATGCATGCATACTAACGAACCTACGGCAAACAATAGTACTCCTATCTAACCCACGAGACACTATAGTCCTCCGATCCTAGGAATTACAAAAAGGTCCAAAAAATGGTCCTAATCTATCCCATAAAACTATTTGAGTTTCAATCTCACCCATGAAACTGATTAAGGCCACTTACAAGCAAACTACATAAGGCACACACAAATAGTCTCTTTCTCAAATTATTATGGTTTTCTTTAGAAAACTATACATGTGCCTTTATGCCATGTATGCAAATGATATAGTAAATCATATATATTATAGTAATAATCTTGTGATATAGCTAAAATGAATTTCTACTTACCTCTTACTCAAACCAACAATAATAAGTGGAAGGTGTCAATGTCCTCTTTAAGCAAATGTGCTAATATACCTAACAATATGGTTTGATAAAGCAATGGGTATTAAATTGCCTTTTAGCACTGCATTTCATCCTCAAAGTGATGGCCAGTCTAAAAGAGCCATTTAAATACTAGAAGATATGCTTAGAGCTTATTTATTGGATTATCTAGGATCATAGATTAAATATTTACCTCCAACAGAGTTTGCTTACAATAGTAATTATTTATCGACTATTGGAATGGCTCCTTATAAAGCTTTGTATGGAAGAAAATGCAGACAACCCATTCAGTAGGATGAAGTTGGTGAAAGAAGCTTTTGGGTCCAAATTTAGTACAAAAAAGAGAAAAAGTTGTAAAGAAACTTCGTCACAAAATGAAAATGGCTCAAAATAGACAAAAGAGTTATATAGATAGAAGGCAAAGCGATCTACAGTTTGTCTTAGAGCTATTGATTTAAAGCTGTTTTGTAGACTATCCATATACAAGGATTGCAGGTTGGATGAGCTCAACTGACAAGTAAGCATTTTTCTATGTTTTATTGCATTTATTTTAGTCATACATGACTATTATTGGCTATTGTTGTGCAAGTATGCGAGAAATTTAGGAAAACTACTAGATAAACTTACTTTAACTATACTGTTGGCATTCCTTCTTAAGAAACCCTTCAATATGATCAAATTCCTAAAGGTTGCATGGTAATGATTGATGGAAGAGAATTATCTACAAATTTGGTTGTCCTTGATATATCAGATTATAAGGTGATTTTGGGAATGGATTGGTTGTAAAAATACTGTGCCACTATCAATTGTAGGGAGAAAGTGGTAATGCTTCGATCACCAAAGTAGGAAGAGTTCATTTTTATAGGAGCTATAAGGAAGTTAAGGACCCCAGTGACTTTTACCATGAAAGCCTACAGATTGTTAGCCAGTGGTTTTGTTAGTTACTTCACTTGTATTGTAGAGACATAAGTTGACCAAAAGGTCAAACCTAAAGATATACCTGTGGTACAAGAATTTTTACAAGTATTTCTTGAGCTTGCTATTGATTTGGTTCCAGTCATAGCTTCTATCTCCAAAACACGTTACAAAATGGCTCCAACAGAGTTATAGGAACTAATAGTTCAATTGCAGGTTTCATTTATCCTTGTTTCTGTTCCTGGGGTGCTCTAGTGTTGTTTATTAAGAAGAAGGATGGTATGTAGTACTTATAGAGAGCTAAATAAGGTGACTATCAAGAATAAGTATCCTCTTGTGATAATTAATGATTTGTTTGATCAACTCTAGGGTGTAGCAGTGTTTTCTAAGATTGACCGTAGATCAGGTTACCATTAATTGAAGATCAAAGATGTAACACCTGCTATTTTTCATGTAACGGTTAATGATAGATACATAATAACGTTAAGTATTTTTCTTTATGAAATAATGTTACTAACCATCTTATTTTGAGAATGATGATAGGTGACAGTCACGTGGAATTGATGTGCTTAAGGTGTTTATGTCAATTATAATGTATACATGGTAGATACTTAATGTTTAGTTGGATCAAATATGGTAGTTCAGTAAGCCCATCGTTCAAATTCGGTAGGCCAAATTGTCTCTCTCGGAACGGCAGGCTAATGGATTTCATCAATAGGTTGGTCTCACAACTTCAGTAGGCCGATCCTGAGTAATCGACAGGCTGAAGACTGCTGACAAGAAATAAGCAGACAATCTTCCAAAATTGTGGTATTGATGATTATTGTGATTGGCTCTAACATTCTATATGACTGGCATATGTTTGGTCTATTTCCTTATTTTATGTGATGGGATATTTAACTTTTATGATGATTGGATTTTGATAAGGTTTCCTATTTTGAAAATGTGGAATTGGGTAAGTAGAGCAAAGCATTGACTTTTCCCTTAATTCTCTCCATTTGCCACATGTATGCATTCTTTTTTTTAAAAAAAAAATTCTGCTATTATAGAGATTGTTGACCTATCTCTTTTATCATTTTTCTCATTCATGCATATTGCTCTCTCTATATATCTTTTTCTCTCCCACTCTCTAAAATTCTTTCAGAATCTCTCTTTCTTTTCTCCACTTTTTTCTTCCCCTTCTCTCCTTTATTTTTTTCCTACAAATAATTGAATGTAATATTGGGTATTCTCTTGGGATAATCCAAAGAAAGTTTGTGAAGAATTGTTTTGAGGTAAGAAATTTACTCTAGGTTTATTTTTGAAATGGTATTTCTCAATGTTCCAACTATTGTATCCTTGTCTACAAATTTTCTTTTTCTATGAAATTTTAGTATAATGTTTACGTATGTGTTATATAATGTTCCTCAAAGTTTCACAAAATTTGCAATTTTCTATAATAAGATATTAAATTTTTATTCTCTAC
>CAMOHE010029477.1:0-39706 GCA_946598075.1 Artocarpus hirsutus | reverse complement strand
GTAATGTTTCACCAAAAATGCAGTCTATGTTCATGGGGCAAACAAATGTTGGTTATCATGAAATTTTGTAAAAATATTCATGTATATGTTAAGTGATGGACTACAAAGTTTCATAGTGATATGATAAACATTTTATGTGCTATTCAGGTTTCTTTAAGATTAGGTTTTATGGCTGTTAAATCAATGAATTCTAGACTACTTGTTTATGTGACTCTTTATCATGACTGAACGAATTTATTTGACTATGA
Source organism: Artocarpus hirsutus (assembly GCA_946598075.1). Taxonomy (NCBI): domain Eukaryota; kingdom Viridiplantae; phylum Streptophyta; class Magnoliopsida; order Rosales; family Moraceae; genus Artocarpus; species Artocarpus hirsutus. The sequence continues at coordinate 39,458 of CAMOHE010029477.1, read as the reverse complement.
AACTTTTCTTAGTAATGTGTTTATATGTTTATAGGTTGTCATAAATATGTTAGGGTCAAAGTATTTTTACTTTAATTATTTGAAGATGGTGATCATGTGTTGCTTACTGCATGTTGTGTTTAGAGCTAATTTGGTCTTTGAACTCTAATACATGTTTTGAATTGTTTTAAATTTATCTATAGCTAATTTTTGGTTACGCTATAGTTTTAGGTGTCGATTACATGTAGGATTTTTATTAAATTATTTTATGATATAGATAATTTTTTATATGAATGTTAGTTAGGGCTGTTCACTGTTTTGTTATTGTTGGTAGATTTTGTATTGTGTATTGTGTGACTTAATTTAATTGTCTAATGGAATTTCTATGGCTATAGAGAAATTAGGGTAATTTATTTATATGTTAATTATGTCCCTGTAAAGTTTTATTCCTTAATTGTGTATAAATTGTGAATAATTAAGTTGTGTTTTCTTAATAGTCAGGCAGATTTTAATATTTCAGTTTTGCATGAATATTTGAAAGTTTGTAGAATGTACTTGTGTTCTTGTGTTGTTTGAGATGGAAGTATGAATAATGTCTTATGGTATTGGATGATTTCATGAAAATAAATATCAATTTTTATTTGTATATGGATGTATGACATGAACACTCCAAGAAGTAAGCACATCAAAACCGCGACGATGTCATCTAAGATAGGGTTTAACAAGCAAGTCAAGTAAGTACATTCTCACCTGCAACATGATGAGGTTTATAAAAAGTTTAAAATTTATGTTCATGATGATTTTATATAATATTTTACTGTGAAAGTTTTGATGTACAAGAAGGTTTAATGCATTTTTTGATGATGAGGTATTCCAAAATTTAAAAGTATATATGTATCACCTAATTAAGTGTTGCACACCCCATGTTTATGTCGATGTTCATGATGCCTGAAGTTGGACTTGTCATGTTTTGTTTGGGATTGGCTACCCCTCTCTTCTCATGACAGCGTGCCTACAATGATGATAATGGTGCAACACTTAGGCCCCCAAAGATAAATTGAATGAAGTTTTTATATGGATAACATTAATGAAAGATATGTTTTCTATGAAACTATGCCAAGAGCACTATTATGTTAATGATGATTATGAATATGATGTTGCATAAAGATGTTAGTAAAATGTTTTAAGTTATGAGATGGGAAAGTGTACTTATCAAGCTTTTGCTTATTTAGTTTATGATCATGTTGTAGATAGAGGTAAGATGATCATGGAATAGGTGGAGGGCAAGGACAAGCATATGAGCTAGGAATGATGGAATTAAAATGGAAGAACACCAAGGAAGAATTTTATAGTTTATGAACTATGTCTTTATTTCTTTATATGTTTATTTTCTGCACTGTGATGTAATAAGACTTGTTTGATGCTTTCTTGATTTTTGTAGAAGATCGGCATTTTGATCATTATCGATTGGGCTCCTGATGTTGGTATCGGCCTGCCAATTACCCTATATCGTCCTGCCGATTAAAGTGTTTCAAAAACTCCGATTTTACAATGCCTCAAACGGCCTACCATGGGTGAAGTTTGGACTACCGATCATGTTTGGCCTACCGGTGTTTGAAGTTTAGCCTACTTAACTATTTATACAAATTTAAGCTTGTTTTAAATTTTATTTAAATTATGGTCTCATTATTTCGGTGTTGGTAAACTATTTAAGATGTAGATATATATAAGTAGTTTAGTAAATGTTTTTATAAAAAAAAGTATGTATGGATCATGGGGATATCTTTATCAAATTATGTTTTTAATTTAAATAGTTTATCTTAAATAATGATAACAAGGATGAATTTAATGATATTCGTGACATCCATAAGGGGCATTACAAGCTTTAGTATCAGAGCGAATTCCTGTTTTCAATTCATATTACCACATGTCAGTTCAAGTCCTCCAAGTAAGTATATTTTAAGTTCATTGTTATGGATGTAAGTTTGATGATAAGTATAAGATTTAGTTGTATAATGATAAATGCACTAGTGTATAATTTAGTAGTGAAATCCTATCTCATCTAATAAAACTGGAAGATTATTCGTAAGCTCATATTCTTTTAGGAAGTCAAATATGCAAGGCTATAGAAGGATTCAAACTTGTGCTCAAGTCACTGCTGCTAATAACGACCAAACCAATGAAAGATTAATGACAATGATTGTTGAACTACAAAGGCAACTCCAAGATCAAAGAAGAGAGATCGAGGAGCTAAGAGATAGTAGTCAAGGAGGTGAAAGACAAGGTGAGAACATGCCACCTCTTGCTCAACCACCAAGAGAGGAAGTCCCATCTCCAATTCCAAGAGCAAGACCCACTTACCAAGAACCATTATTAGTCAGATGGAAGAGGGTTAAGCCAGCAGACTTTGAAGGTTCTAAGGATCCCCTAGTTGCTCAAGGATGGTTAAAGACAATTGAGGCCACTTTGAAGCTCATGGGTTTCATAGAAAATAAGAAGGTCCTCTGTGCCTCGTACTGCCTCACCATAGAGGCCAGAATCTTGTGGGACAAAATTTAACAAAGTAGGAACATAGACGAAATGACATGGGCTGATTTTGTTCATGAATTCAACACAAAGTTCTTCCATATGAACTTTACTCGGAAGCATTACGATGAGTTCGAGAACCTACGCCAAGGAGACATGTCAATTATTGATGTAGTGGCTAAATTTGACTAGTTGGCATGACTTTGCCTAGGGATGGTTAACAACGATAGTGAAAGGGTCAGAAGATTGATTAGAGTCTTCAGGCCAGAGATTGCAGCAATTGTTGATGGGGCAAGTCTACCTAGAAACCAGGAACATGTTGTCTTGACGGTGCAACGAGCTGAATTTCACCTGTCAAAGTTAAGAAGAAACTAGCGTCAATCAGGTCAATCAGTGAACAATGCAAACACTTAGAACCAACCACAAAACAAAAACAACAACAACAATAGCAATAGTAAAATAGCCAGAACTAGAGAAATAACAAAAGGAAGGGCAATTCTTAGAACCAATAAAGTCATGGTAATAAGAAGCATAATGATGGGCGGTACAACAACAATAATAGGCAAATACAACCAGGCACCAAATGTGGGAAGACACATCTAAGTGAATGTTGTTTGGGGACAAACCAGTGTTTCATCTATGGATGCGAGGACCATTTTGCCAAAAATTGCCCAAATTAGACTAATGTTCAAGCTCAGTAGAGAGCTCTTCATGCCCAACTCCATCGTATGCAAGCTACCTTAGAGGGACAGCTTATTAATCAGGGAAGACTTAAAACCCCACCTACCAATACCTGCATTTACGCAATGACGAAAGAACAAGTGGCTGTTGAAGCTTTTAATGTAGTCACAGGTCAAATTTCAAGTCTTTCTTTTAATGCACATGCTCTCTTTGATACAGGTGCCATGAATTCCTTTGTATTCTCATCCTTTGCTAAGAAGTCAGGAGTACATTTAGAACCTATGAAACAAAGGTTCACTATGACACTACCCTCCGGGGAAGTGATGATGTCTACACACTATTTACGTACAGTTCCTCTAAGGATTTTTGAAAAAGAACTCTTCGTCGATCTTATTACGATTAATATGTATGATTATGACATGATTCTAGGAATGGATTTTGTGAGTATGTACAACGCTTCTATCGAGTGCTAAAAACTAAAGGTGATTTTTCATCCAAAAAGTGAACAAAGGTTCATGTTCGTGTGTAAGTCTAGAAAGAAGCTAAACATGTTTTTGTCAACCATGAAAGCAAAAAAGTTTTAGAAAGCAACTGCATGGGCTATCTGGAGAACATTGTGGATAAAAATTAGGAAGAAAAGGCAAGGATTGAAGATGTTGCAGTAGTTCGAGAATTCCCTAAGGTGTTTCCAAATGATCTGTTAAGCTTACCCCCAGATAGAGAGATTGAATTTGAGATTGAACTCGCTCCAGGCAGCGATCTGATTTCCAAGGCACCATACTGAATGGCTCCAATAGAATTAAAAGAGCTTTACTCTCAATTATAGGAACTTCTCGATAAAGGCTTTATCCGACCTAGTCACTCACCATGGAAGCACTAGCCTTATTTGTCTAAAAGAAGGATGGTTCTATGATACTCCACATCGACTATAAAGAGCTGAACAAAGTAACGATCAAGAACAAGTGCCTGTTGCCTCGAATCGACAATTTGTTTGATCAACTTAAGGACGGGATATCACCAGTTGAAGATAAAAGAAAGAGACATCCCTAAAACAGCCTTTAGATCGAGGTATGGTACTACGCATTCATGGTTATGCCTTTCGGTCTAACGAATGCACCTACAGCTTTTATGGACTTGATGAATTGAGTATTCAAGGATTTCCTTAATAAATTTTTCATAGTGTTTATCGATGATATTCTTGTTTATTCAAAGAGTTAGGCAGAGTACATAGAGCATCTGAAGATCGTGTTGGAGACTTTAAAGAGATATAAGTTGTATGCAAAGTTCTCAAAGTGTGAGTTTTGGCTTGACAGTGTATCTTTCTTGGGCCACGTTGTATCAAAGGATGGAATAATGTTAGATCCTACTAAAGTTAAATCTATTCTCAACTGGAAACAACCAAAGAATGCAAGTGAGATAAGGAACTTCTTAGGTCTAGCTGGTTATTATTGAAATTTTGTAAAAAATTTCTCCAAGATAGTAGCGCCTCTCACAAATCTAACTCAAAAAGGAAAGAAGTTTGAATGGTCAAATGCGTGAGAGAAGAGTTTTCAAGAACTAAAGAAAAGGTTAACTATGGCTCCAGTCTTGGCTATTCTTGAAGGGAATGATGGATTTATAATTTACAGTGATGCTTCTAAGATAGGCTTTGGTGCAGTTTTGATGTAGAATGATAGGGTAATTGCCTATACATCAAGACAATTGAAAGACTATGAGAAGAGTTATCCTACTCATGACCTCGAATTAGTAGCCGTAGTTTTTGCACTGAAGAATTCGAGACATTATTTGTATGGAGTTAAATGTAAGATCTTCATTAATCATCAAAGTTTAAAGTACTTCTTCACTCAGAAGGACCTGAACATGAGACAGCGGAGATGGTTAGAGCTGGTGAACGATTATGATTGTGAAATCCTTTATCACCCAAGAAAGGCTAATTGAGTGGCTGATGCACTAAGTAGGAAGACAATTGCAACGTTGATGTCATTACATGCGATGTCTTAGCCTTTGAGGAAAGAAATTCTGGACTTTGATTTGGAAATCATAGCAAGACAGCTTTTAAGTTCTAACTCTTGCCCTATCACTATTTGATGAGATTTGGAGTAAGCAAGACGAAGATGTAAGCCTCGCAAGAATTAAGCAGGATATCAAGGAAGGAAAATGTGAAGAGTTTTGTATTGTAGATAATGAAACTCTATATCTCAAGAACCGTTTATGTGCTCCTAATGTTGATGGTTTAAGGAAAAGAATCTTAGCAGAAAATCATGATACTTCTTACTTAATTCATCCAATGCAACAAAGATGTACAACGATCTAAAGGATAGTTTTTGGTGGTTTGGAATGAAACGTGATGTTGCAATGTATGTGAAGAAATGGTTAACATGTTGGCAAGTCAAAGCTAAACACCAAGACCTGGCGGCAATTTACAGTCAATTCAAATACAGAAATGGAAATGGGGAGAAATTGTGATGGATTTCATTACCAGTTTGCCTAGGACTGCGAATGGTTATGATGCCATCTAGGTTGTTGTCGATCGATTGACTAAAATGATGCATTCCATCCATTAAGATCACTTACTCTATGAAGCGACTAGCAGAACCTTATATCAAAAAGATAGTACGACTTCATGGAATTCCCAAGTCTATCATCTCTAATCGTGATGGCCGGTTCTTGTCCAAGTTTTGAAAAAGTGTACAGACTACGATGGAAACTAAGTTACATTTTAGCATGGCTATTCATCCTCAGACTGATGGCTAGATGAAGAGGATGAATTTGACCTTAGAAGATATGCTTCAAGCCTATACTCTTGACTACAAGACCAGCTGGTGTAAAATGTTACCATTAGCGAAATTCGCTTATAACAACAACTACCAGGTAACGATTGGAATGGCACCTTATGAGGCTCTATATGGGTGGAAATATGGGTCATCTATATGTTGGCATGAAGCTGGTAAAAAGAAGATGATGGAAACGTTGACGGTGAAAATATTGATTTTATCAATGAAACTTCTGAGATGATGAAGTTCATAAGGAAGAGAATTGAGACTACTTAAAGCTGTCAAAAGTGCTACACCGATAAAAGAAGAAAGCACTTAGAATTCACTATAGGCAATTCTATGTTCCTAAAGATTGCGCCAATGAAAGGAGTTATGAGATTCGAAAGGAAAGGCAAGTTGAACTTGAGGTTTATTGGACCTTATGAAGTCATGAAGTAGATAGGCAAAGTAGCTTATCAATTGACATTGCCATCAGAGATGTCAGCTATTCACGATGTGTTCCATGTTTCAATGCTCAAAAAGTATGCCCCAGATCCTACACATGTGATTAAGCCACAGGTGATAGAAATAGGATATGACCTCAGCTATGAAGAAAAGCTAATGGAGATTTTAGATAAGAAAACCAACATCTTGAGGAATAAAGAGATTTCTTTGGTCAAGGTGTTATGGCAAAATCAACAAGCGGAAGAAGCTACATGGGAATGTGAAGGCGACATGAGGGTTAGATATCCACAATTGTTCTAAATTTTGAGTACGAAATTCTTATAAGGTGGGGAGAATTGTAACACCCAATCTTGTTCATGTAATAGTTAATGATAGAGATATAACAATATTAAGTATTTTTCTCTATCGAATAATGTTACTGACCATTTTATTTTGAGTATGATGACAGGTAATGGTCGCATGAAATTGATGTACTCGAGGTATTCATGTCATTTATAAGGTTTACATCGTAGATAATTAATGTTTTGTTACATCTTATTGAATATGGTAGTTCAACAGGCCGATCCTTCTAGTTCGGCAGGCTAATTGTCTCTCTCGGAATGGCAGGCCGATGGATTTCATCAATAGGCCGATCTCACACTTTGGCAAGACGATCCTAAGTAATCGGCAGGCTAAAGACAACTAAAAAGAAATCAGTAGACAATCTACCAAAATTGTGGCATTAATGATTCTTGTGATTGGCTATAATATTCTATATGATTGGCATATGTTTGGTCTATTTCCTTATTTTATGTGATGGGATATTTGACTTTTATGATGATTGGATTTTGATAAGGTTTCCTATTTTGAAAATGTGAAATTGGGTAAGTAGAGCAAAGCATTGACTTTTCCCTTAATTCTCTCCATTCCCGATGTGTATGTATTCTTTTTTAAAAAAAAAAATTCTGCTATTATAGAGATTGTTGACCTATCTCTTTTATCATTTTTCTCATTCACGCATATTGCTCTCTCTCTATATCGTTTTCTCTCCCACTCTCTAAAATTCTTTCAGAATCTCTCTTTCTTTTCTCCACTTTTTTCTTCCCCTTCTCTCCTTTATTTTTTTCCTACAAATAATTGAATGTAATATTGGGTATTCTCTTGAGATAATCCAAAGAAAGTTTGTGAAGAATTGTTTTGAGGTAAGAAATTTACTCTAGGTTTATTTTTGAAATGGTATTTCTCAATGTTCCAACTATTGTATCCTTGTCTACAAATTTTCTTTTTCTATGAAATTTTAGTATAATGTTTACGTATGTGTTATATAATGTTCCTCAAAGTTTCACAAAATTTGCAATTTTCTATAATAAGATATTAAATTTTTATTCTCTACCTCTCATGGTTTATTTGTGCTGATCGGTAATGTTTCACCAAAAATGCAGTCTATGTTCATGGGGCAAACAAATGTTGGTTATCATGAAATTTTGCAAAAATATTCATGTATATGTTAAGTGATGGACTACAAAGTTTCATAGTGATATGATAAACATTTTATGTGCTAATCAGGTTTCTTTAAGATTAGGTTTTATGGCTGTTAAATCAATGAATTCTAGACTACTTGTTTATGTGACTCTTTATCATGACCGAACGAATTTATTTGACTATGAAACTTTTCGTAGTAATGTGTTTATATGTTTATAGGTTGTCATAAATATTTTAGCGTCAAAGTATTTTTATTTTAATTATTTAAGGATGGTGATCATGTGTTGCTTATTACATTTTATGTTTAGAGCTTATTTGGTCTCTGAACTCTAATACATGTTTTGAATTGTTTTAAATTTATCTATAGCTAATTTTTGGTTATGTTATAGTTTTAGGTGTCGATTACATGTAGGATTTTTATTAAATTATTTTATGATATAGATAATTTTTTATATGAATGTTAGTTAGGGCTGCTCACTGTTTTGTTATTGCTAGCAAATTTTGTATTGTGTATTGTATGGCTTATTTTAATTATCTAATGGAATTTCTATGGCTATAGAGAAATTAGGGTAATTTATATATACGTTAATTATGTCCCTGTAAAGTTTTATTCCTTAATTGTATATAAATTGTGAATAATTGAGTTGTGTTTTCTTAATAGTCAGGCAGATTTTAATATTTCAGTTTTGCATAAATATTTGAAAGTTGGTAGAATGTACTTGTGTTCTTGTGTTGTTTGAGATGGAAGTATGAATAATGTCTTATGGTATTGGATGATTTCATGAAAATAAATATCAATCTTTATTTGTATGTGGATGTATGGCATGAACACTCCAAGAAGTAAGCACATCGAAACCGCGGCGATGTCATCTAAGAAAAGGTTTAATAAGCAAGTCAAGTAAGTACATTCTCACTTGCAACATGATAAGGTTTATAAAAAGTTTGAAATTTATGTTCATGATGATTTCTATGATGATTTTATATAATATTTTATTGTAAAAGTTTTGATGTACAAGAAGGTTTAATGCATTTTTTGATTATGAGGTATTCCAAAATTTAAAAGTATATATGTATATGTGTATCACCTAATTAAGTGTTGCACACCCCATATTTATGTCTATGTTCATGATGTCTAAAGTTGGACTTGTCATGTTTTGTTTGGGATTGGCTACCCCTCTTCTCTCTCATGACAGCGTGCCTATAATGATGATAATGGTCCAACACTTGGGCCCCTAAAGATAAGTTGAATGAAGTTTTAATGTGGATAATGTTAATGAAAGATATGTTCTATATGAAACTGTACCAAGTGCACTATTATGTTAATGATATATAGGAAAATCATGTTGCATAAAGATGTTCATAAAATGTTTTAAGTTGTGAGATAGGAAAGTATACTTTCTAAGCTTTCGCTTATTTAGTTTATGATCATGTTGTAGATAGAGGTAAGAGGATCATGGAATAGGTGGAAGGCTGGAACGGGCATGTGAGCAAGGAATAATGGATTGATAACGGAAGAATGCCAAGAAAGAATTTTAAAGTTTATGAACTATGTTTTTATTTCTTTATATGTTTATTTTCTGCACTATGATGTCTTAAGACTTGTTCTATGTTTTTGTGATTTTTGCAGAAAATTGACCTTTCAATCTTTATGGATCGGCCTGCCGATATTGGTATCAACTTGCCAATCTAAGTATTTTAAAAACTTCGATTTTGTAGAGCCTCTGACAGCGTATCAATGGGTGAAGTTCAGACTACCGGTCATGTTTGGCCTATCGGTGTCCGAAGTTCGACCCACCGAACTGTTTAAACAAATTTGAAAGGTTGTTATAAATTTTATTTAAATTATGGTCTCATTATTTTTGTGTTGGTAAACTATTTACGAAGTACATATTTATAAGTAGTTTTAATAAATGTTTTTATAAAAAAAAGTATGTATGGATCTTGGGGATATGTTTATCAAATTAGTTTATCTTAAATAACGATAACAAAGATGAATGTAACGACATCTATGACGTCCGTAAAAGGAGGCATTATAAAAGAGGAGGATATCTGGAAGGCTTCTTTTAGAACAAGATATGGATGTTATAAATTTCTGATAATGACTTTTAGTCTAACTAATGCCCTGGCTGCATTTATGGATCTAATACAAAAGGTATTCAAGGAATACTTGGAAAAAATTGTCGTTGTACTTAAAAATGGTTTCCTTAATTAGTCATGTTCTATAGAGGGGCATTCGAAACACTTGAGATTAGTATTGAATAAATAGAAGGACAAGAAGTTGTATGTAAAGTTCAAGAAATGTGAGTTTTGGTTGGAGAAAGTGGTATTTCTCACGCATGTTATATCTAAATATGAAATCTCTATTGATCTAGAAAAAGTAGAAGTGGTAATTAAATAGTCACAGCCAACTGATGCCTCAAAAGTATGTAGTTTCTTAGGATTAGCTAGCTATTACAGGAATTTTGTTAGATTTTCAAAGATAGCTTCACTGCTAACATAATTGACAAGAAAAATGTAAAGTTTCAAGGGACATGTGCTTGTAAAAATAGTTTCTAGGAGCTAAAACAAAGGTTAATATCTGCTCCAATACTTGCAATTCCATCATCAGATGTAGGTTTTGTGGTTTATAGCGATACTTCCAAAAATGGGTTAGGTTGTATTCTTATGCAGGATGGAAGAGTAATTACTTATGCTTCTCATCAATTGAAAGTTTATGAGAAGAACTATCCGACTCATGATTTGGAATTGGCAATTGTGGTCTTTGTTCTATGTGTATGTATATGTAATGTTTTGGTGCTAATCACCAAAATTCTAGAGGGATGACTTTGTTTGCAATAATTATAGCTATATATATATATATTGGCTTTTAGTCTCAATAATATCATAAATATACAAATGGTACTTCATGTATTTGATTCTTTACTATATGGTTTTAAAATATAGTTATGTAAAATTTGGAGTTGTGGTTCTAATTATAAGTTATGGAATATATATATATATATATATATATACACACTTTATTTCTTCTTATTTAAGTGTATAATAGAATCCTAAGTTAGTGGTGCAAATCATTGAATTGGGTGATTATATGTGTGCAATGTTAAATGATTGCATTGATTTCCCTTCATTATCAAGTAGCAAGTATAACCTTTGTTAATACTTCAGTTTTAGTATCCTATATACGTATTTGAACCCATGATATATCTCTAGTGAAACAAAGATTATGGAACAAGAGAGTCTAGAAAGTCATACAACTATACAGATTATCTATTTGCTTAAAATCCTATGTGTGTGTGTGTTCATGTATTAGGTATATCACCACATTAGAGTTATAGTATCGTGAGATAGAGTTCAATATAGATTTGGTCCTTGGCATCGCTTTGATATCGATTACTCCTTACCGCATGGCACCAGCTAAGATGAGGGAATTATAGAAATAGTTAGAGGAGTTAGCCAAGAAAGGGTATATCTAGAACAGCACTTCACCATGGGGCACACCTGTATTATTTTCAAAGAAACATGATGGATCACACCGAATTTGTATCAACTACCAATAGTTGAATAAGGTTACGAGAAAGAAAAGGTATATGCTTCCGAGGATCAATGAGTTGCTTGATCAGTTGGGTGGACCGTTGTACTTTTTTGAGATTTACTTGAGGTCAGGTTATCATCAGCTTAAGGTTTGGGAAGAGGACATTTCTAAGACAACTTTTAAGACTAGGTATGGACACTTTAAGTTTCTGGTAATACCTTTTGGATTAAGAATGCTCTTGTTGCCTTTATTGATCTCATGGACCATGTCCTTAGGGTCTATTTGGATCAATTTGTTGTAGTGTTTATCAATGACATTTTGGTATGCTCTAAGACTCAAGGAGAACACAAGTAACGCTTAAGGATTGTTTTAAAGGCTCTTCGAGAACATCAATTGTATGTCAAAAAGGAAAAGTGTGACTTTTAGATGACAGAATTTAAGTTTTTTGGACACATTGTCTCTAGACAAGGAATTTCTATAGATCCCTCCAAGATTAAAGTTGTTACATTGGAAAAGGCCAAAGAATGTTGCAGAAATCAGTTGCTCTTTGGGATTCGTAGGTTATCACAGATGATTCATCAAGGATTTCTCCAGCGTTGTAGCTATGTTGCCATGCTCGACAAAGAATGAGGTACATTATGAATGGGACAATGAGTGTGAACAAGCTTTTTAAGGACTAAAGATTCGATTTACCAGTGCACCTATGTTGATCATACCCAGCAATGATGCACCATATGGGGTTTACAATGACACTTTGAGGTGAGGTTTGGGTTGTGTGTTGATACAACAAGGATGGGCTGTGGCTTATAAGTCTCAACAATTGAAGCCACATGAATAGAGTTATCTCACTCATGACTTATAGCCAGCAGTTATGATGTTTTCCTTGAAGATATAGAGGTGTTATCTCTACATTGCAAATTTCTAGCTTTTCTTTGACCGTAAGAGTTTGAAGTATCTATTCACATAACAGGATTCAAATTTGATACAAAAACGATGGATGGGAATACATGAAGGATTATAACTTCACTCTTTGTATCATCCTAGTATGGTAAGCATCATAGCAAATGCTTTAGTAGGAAATCTTACAATCAAGTTATGGTCTACTGTATGGATTTTACATTGCTCTTGTGCAACTAGTAAAAAAATAGCAACAAGACTTGCATCTTCAATGTATTTGAGTTTAGATTCAAAAAGGAGAAAGTTTTATGAATGGAACATTAGGTTGGATGGGACTTTGTATTTCAATAATAGCTTGGTGATACCAAACGTAGAGGGAATAAAGAGGGCAATCATGGAGGAAGCTTATAAGTCTCGTTTTGCTATCCATCTTGAGAGTGTAAAGTTGTACAATGACCTTAAAAGACAGTCCTTGTGGAGAGGGATGAAAAAGGATGTTCGTGAGCATGTTGTACAGTGTACTACATGTCTTGGGGTTAAGGTAGAACATCAGAAACCCACCAAAGAGTTACAGTCACTTGTTGTCCCAAGGTGGAAATGGGAACATATCACCATGTAGTTTCTTATAGGATTACCAAGGATCGAGCATAAGCATGAGACTATCTAGGTCATTGTTGATAGATTGACCAAGTCCATACATTCGGTCTACTTGCTCTAAGAAGGTTTTGCGAAAGTTGTATCTTGAGCATATCGTTCAGTTGCATGGGGTTCCATTATTGATCACATTAGATAGGGATACTCGATTTAATGCTAAGTATTAGAGAAGATTTTGGGAAGCCATGGGGACAAAATTGACCTTCAACACTATTTTTCATTCTCAAATCGATGGACAGTCTAAGCAGATTATTCAGATTCTCGAGGATATGCTTTATTCCTGTATCTTGGACTGGTGGAAATTGGAAGAAGCATCTGCATCTAGTTGAGCTTGTTTACAACAACAATTATCAGTCTAGCATTGGAATGGCACCGTTTAAGGCTCTTTATGAAAGATCATGTTGATCACTAGTTTATTAGTTCAAGCCCGAGGACCGAAGTTCTCTCTATCTCCCTTTTTCTCACCTCTTAACTCTTTCTTCCTCACTTTTTTTTAATTCTTTTTCTAAATTCTTTCTATCCTCCCACTATATCTTTCATCTCTTCTACTTTTAACTCTCTCTCAAACCTCGTCTCTAACGTCTTGACTCACCGTCAAACCATCTTTGCTGTCACCTTCAACTTGAGCCCCAAAATTAGGTCACATTTAGAATATTTCAAAATTTCCTTTTTTTGAATTTAAGGGTTTTTTTCAAATTTTGAGTTTTTCTTTGGGTTTGGTTAAGTATTTTTTTGTTGTAGTATTTTGTGGATAAACTTTGTGTATAGTTTTTAAAATATTTGTTTATATGCATATTTATTATAGTATCTTTGAAAATTATTGTGTATTTTTTCTGCTTTGGATACAAATCAAGTTTATTAAAAAAGAGAATTGCAAATTTGTAAATTATATTTGAAAGCATTCTTTAAGAAGAAATTGTTTCTGCCTTTTTTTTTTTAATTTTCAATGCTTTTATTGATAGTTTTGTAAAAAAATGTCTAATGTGCTTTTTACACATACTTGTGGTATTTTACACGCATATTAGACAACGATTTTCAACCATCATCTAATGTTTACTACATATTACGATAATGGATTAGACGACAGTTTGTTTTAACCTTGCATCTACATTAATGAATATCATTTGGTTACCTTGATGTCAATTTTGTAGATGCAAAATGTCCATCTACTTTAATTGCTTTTGTTTGAGTTTATTTTGCTTCAATGATTTTTTTTAATCCTTTAATTTGTTTAGATACAAGTTCTAAAAAGAGTTAAATGTTTTTCTTGATGAAAAAATTGAGGAAAATTAAACTTAAACCAAACCAATAAAACCATAAAATGGATATTTTACTTCACAAAAATTAACATCAGAGTACCAAAATGATTTTTTAAAAACAATAAACTATCTTTATGATATTTTTCAAATAACATAATACAAATTTGATGCCTTATCAAAATATAGGATATCAAAGTAGTTTCTAAAAAATAATTCTAACACTATTATATTTTCCTTTGAAAGATGATGGCCATCAAATATTTATTTTTTTAATATTTAAGTGTTTTCTACATATTATGCAAGGGTATTTTTATTTTCTCATTGTTTTTCTACGTAATAATTCATCATAAGGGTTCCTTGGTTTGATTCTTGATATAAAATCAAGATGTGGCTTCCTATTTTAATTTTTTAGTTTTACTTTTTCATATTTTATTATATTTCTTGTTTTAAGATATTACATTTTTTAAGTAAAAAATAAATAAAATAAACATAGATAGAAAAAAGTAATATAAGCAAATAAAAGGAAGGAGAAAGAGCAACATAGTATATTTAAATTGAAACTTACTAAATAATATCATATGGTTTCAAAATATGTAGTAAATGGTATATTATAAGAAATTAAGTAATATCTTATAAGTAATTGAGAACAAAACCCTAAAGTGCTATCACCTTTCTCACCTCCACATCTTTCATTCTCCTTCCTTACCAGCATTGGTAGTGGCCAAGAAATACTGTATTAAAATAGTAATATTGCATTCCCAAATAATAAAAAAAACTTTATCGACAATTTCACCTCTGATTGAGAATGTCATTGATGGCTGGAAAATATTTTATTAATATGTTAATGCAATACATAGTGTAAATACAAAAATTTACCTTGCGAGACCAAAAAAATACCATATTAACATGTAAGTATAAAAAATTATTGGTGACTTCACCGAACCATTAGCAGTCGAGAGATACAGTATTAATATTTAAATACTGTATTTATATATATATATATATAAATTTTTGATGACTTCGCCAGACTACCGACGGCCGAGAAATACAATATTAACCTATAAATATTGTGTTAATGTGTATATACAAAGATTCATCGAGGATTTCGTCGGACCTTCAGCGTCCGTGATATACAATATTAACATGGAAAAACTATATCTACATGTAAATACAAAAGTTTACTAGCGACTTCATGGGACTACTGGCAGCCATGAAATAAAATATTAACATGAAAATACTATATTTACACGTAAATACAAAAGTTTACCAATGGACTATCATCGACTGTGAAATGTAGTATTAACATGAAAATACTATATTTACATATAAATACAAAAATTTGCAAATGACTTTGTTGAACTACTAGCAAGCAGAAAATATAATATTAACATAGAAATCCTATATTTACATATAAATACAAAAGTGTACCAATAACTTGCCTGACCACCAACGGCCATGAAATATAGTATTACTATGGTATTTACATGTTAATATAAAAGTTTAATGGCAGATCACCGGTGATCGAAAAATATAGTATTAACATGCAAAAATTATATTAGCATGTACATACAAACATTCATTGGTGACTTGTTGGACAACTAGAGGTCAAAAAATATAATATTAATATGAAAATACTATATATATATATATATATATATGTGTGGGAATAATAAGATTAACTCGTGACTTCACGAGACCATAATAGCTAGTAAAGATAGTATTTATTTACATGTAAACATAAAGATTTTTACCGACGACTTCATCGGATCACTGGCAGTTAAAAAATATATTATTAACATAGAAATACTATATTATATATATATATATATGAAAATATAATATTTTCACATAAATATAAAAATTTATTGACAATGTCATTGGACATTATTGGCACCGTTGACATGATAGGTTGCTGAAAAATAAAACAACAATAGAAAAGAACAACTATAACATAAAGAAATATATGTGTATACACACACACACACACACACATATGCAAAAGAGAAACTCATAAAACAAAAGGAAAAAAAAAGGAAAATATAAAAAAATGAAACTTTTTTCTTTTTTTTCTTCTATTTTCCTATATCAAAAATGAAAATAAAGACAAAGTGCACAAAAAAAAAACTAAGCACATAACTGCAACCTTAAAACTAATAACTCAGATTAGGCCTCTCAAACGATGGCAGGAGCTCTCAGACGGCAACGATAGCAGGTGCTTAGACTTGGATGGTGATGGTGATCACTTTCATGAGATTAGATCCTAAGAAAATCTTGATCATTCATTCTTGACTTGTCGAGATTCGCGACATCGAAGATGGTGCTCCTAGATTGAGATCCTTCTCGCAAGATCTATATGCCAAGGAAAACCAGATCTAGTGGTTTGTAAATGATCAAGCTGAAAGGAAAACCAAATCATCACAGCAGCAAGCTTGGCATCGTGGTGGGGGCAAAACAATCTAGCTCTATTTGTGCTGGAGGTCGCATGACCTAACATAGATTTGGCAGCGAGAAAGTGAAGAATAAGTCGTAATCAACCTCTAGTGGTCACAATATGATTTCACGATGCTGCTTCTTGCGTTCTTATTCCAATGTTCATAATCTAGTGATCTGGCTCTGCTTGTGACGATTGTGGTTGTGGTCTTGCTCCAATGGTCGCTTTGCGATTGGTAAAGTTTCTTGATCGATGTTGAATGAGGAGGTTGGTGTCCATTATCGATAGAACGACAGTCAGAGCTATACCAATGAGGCCGAGAAAGAAAAGATCAACAGGGAAATAATAGAGGAGAGAGAGATAGAGAGATAGAAATAGGAAAACAAAGAAGAGGCTAAAACAACGAGAAAAGGAAATGTAAAAAAGGGACAAAAAATCTCTTATGTAGGGGTATTTTAGGTTTTTAATAACTTGTAAAATATTGATTTGTGTTGATATATTATTTATTTCATTTGTATAAAACTCTTGACATTATCTACTATTTACCTAATAAAACATGTTATTTTCTACAATTTTTCATTAAAAAAAGGTTACTATGTGAGGATGAGATTTAATCATATTTCTTATATATAAAATACATCTAGAGGTTACTTTTAGCCTCTGTATCTCCCTACAGTAGTTTAGGGTGTTTGGTAAACTCTGCTTCTGAAAAGTTGCTTTTAAAAGCTGCTACCGAACAAGAAAAGTTAAGAAGTAGGTTAAGGGATGCTTTTTTACAACAACTGTTGCTTTTAAAATTTAAAATTACTAGACTAACCTTAATATAATACATAATTTCCAATCTACCCATTTTTTCTTTAATAAATTAAAGTAAATCAAATAACAAGTATAAATAATAACATGGAATTATTGTTACTTATTTTAATGTCATTTATTTTTACATGGATTGGTATGCCTCGAGGGAATCACCAAATTAATGTTACTTAAAATGTTGCCACCACTAAACAATAACCATACAATTAATTATAGAATTATTCTCAATTAACTATCGAAACAACCAACCGTAGATAACAACAAGCTCTACTATCGTAATTTTCCCTTAGTTTGTAGATTTAAGATGACAAGCACTCCATTAAACCCCTTTCCACTAAACAACATAGAACAAGCTCTCTAGATTTAATCTACGGAAGCATTAAGATGAGAAAGATATGTTGATCAAAGATACAATTACACAAGTTCAGATTATTTAACTTAGGTTATATTCCACATGCAATCGTACAAAAACTTGACCATAATTAATGACTACAATTCGCTACTAATGATTAGAATAATCAAACATTCCAATCTAGCAATAGATTAAAATTAAGTTCATTTAGGTGTGCACCCAAACAAAACAAGAAAATAATCTTGAATAATAATAATAGAAGAACATAAACAATCTCAATTATAAAATCAAAAAATAATTCTATAAATTAATCATATAGATATGTCTAGGTTTTTGAAATTCCCTTTAACCAAAACAAAACTAAAATAACATAATTGAAAAAAGAAAATAAAGAAGCAATAAAGAAAAGAGCAATTATATGTCGAAGAATTCTTCACACAAATGAAATTCCTTGAGCCACCACCGAAGCCTTTCCTTCTTTTCTTCTTATTTTTTTTTCATCTCTTGAAACTAAGAAAAACTAATAAAAACTAAAAAATTGATACATTATATGTTTCTAAATGAAATATTTATAGGTTTTCTTATTAAAGGTTGAAAATGGGTAATTTTAAGTCACTTTGGGTAAATTTTGGAGCCTTAGCTTGAAGGGATGCATGGGGGCAGGTTTCAATCCACGTGGCCATGCATGAAGGAATTTCTCATATGCTACAGGTTGAATGCGCATGGGGGAGGGGAGTTCTTGGTACGACCGTGCCATGCTGGGCATCAGGCCTGCACAAATTCCTTCTTTTCCATGGGGCTACTGCTTGTGGCTCCTGGCCGTGCATCCTGCAAGGGGTCTAATGCAACTAAAAGGCAATTTGGCATGGCTGGGCCTACTCTCTATATTGTGGTGCAGCCATGGGGCATTTTCTTACGGGGGCGAGCCTTGTTTTTGTTGAATTTGTTGATTTCAACCTTTAAATTGCTAAATTTTCACTTTAGCCCCTAGTTGACCTCCAAATTGAATAAATGTAATTTGCAACTCTAAATTTTTGCGATTTTCATCCATTTTTAACTCGTTATTTTAAAACACCTACAAAACACAAAAAACAACAAACATAAAATACTCAAGAAGAAGCAAAGCTTCATCAGAAAATTAATTAGAAAATTGTATTAAACTAAGCACTTATTAAATTCCCCCAAAAATAACCTTTGCTTGTCCTCGAGCAAACCTAAGACAAAAAACAAATTACAAAAACATAAATAAAGAAAACTAACCTTTTAACTTTTATCTCAGAGAACAATAAGAGTTATGGACTAGAAATCAAACAAGCATTGTGTTAAATCAATTAGTTATTCTTAAACTAATACATCCTATAACAATTGTACTAGTGTGTGTGTGTGTGTGTGTGTGTATGAAATAGTCAATCTTACCAATATTGAGATAACACATGCTTTGAAAAAGGTAAACCCTTATAGTTCTCATAGAAATGATTGCCCAATCCTAGTTGAAAAGATTAAATATCATAGACTTCCCTTTGGTACAAATCTCTACTACGCCGAAGGCACCAACTAAAAACAAAAAGGTATTCTACATAGGTTGTAACAAGGTCAAAGGCTAGCGGTTAAAAGAAAGAAAGGATATGGGAATTACAAAGGTCCCAAAGATTTCATAGAATTAGAAAAATCATAAAATTTTTCAAAGAACACTTCTCACAACCCAATGGAAATCTTATATAGTCGGATACCATTGTGTTGGGCCCTTACATCATTCTAACCAACATTGTAAGACCCAAATATGAAGATAAGAAAGCTCAAGAAATTTTATTGTTGAATTTTTATTCTTTTTTCTCTCTCTTTTTTTATTTTTTTTACCTGCCTTACAAGAATTCTTTCTTTCTTCTTTCTTGATTCAGTTCTTTCCCTCACACTATCTTCTGTTTCGAACCCAATTCTTGCAAAATCTCCTTGAACATGAAATAAGTGTCTAAACTCTAATTTATCTTTAAAACAAGGGCATAGGATATAAATGTAAACGGGTTAGGTAAGAAGATAATGTTTTAGCCAAAGAAAAATGTCTACATGAAAGACAATTTGGCTTACTAGGGGGATGTTTTCTTAGGAACATCAATTAGAGCTCTGGCTTATTTGGTGTTGGTGCTAGGAAACCTAGTGCCTTAATCCTTTTCTAAGTGATGCTCAATCAGCCGTTCGCCTTGATGGGTCTTTAGAAGAGTTCTAACATTCAATCTTGACAAGATAAAATTAAAATGAAAGTTAGAATGTCTACTTAGTCTAACATATGCATTCTATTACCAAATAACATGGCTATGTGCATTAAGTGTGAGTATAATCATCATAAAAATACATTAACAAAAAAATGACATCAAGATTTAACATAATACTTATTATCAATCAAAACCAAAAAATTGATGCTCAGTTTTCATCAATGAAGTCGGAAGGAATCCTAAGATTCAAAAACCTAAATTAAAATGAAAAATTGTATGAAATTTTTTTAATTTTTAAGGTGTTTTTCTTTCTTAGATGAGAAAAAAAAACTAAGGAAAAATAAAAATAAAAATCCTAATTCCTGTTCCCCACACTTAATCCTTACATTGTCCTCAACGTAAGACAAAACATAGAAGAAAAGAGAAAAACAAAAACACATAAAATAATAAAAAGAAACAAAATAACAAAAAGATAAATTTGAGGAGAGTAAAAAGGATCAAATCTATTCTGGTGTGCTCTCCATCTATTGGATTGCCTCACATCTAGTGCTTGGTTTAATGTCCTTAGCCTAACATAGAGAAGCATATATCAAAGAGTGGCCTCCACCTATAGAAGGTGTCATAAGACAACCCATGAGTCTTCATTATAAATGCCCTCAAGCTTGGCAATATGTAGGAAATGTATGCACGTCACATCAACTCAACTCTGTTTGGTTGAATGTGCTTGGGAAGAGAACTTCAAGTCTCACTTAAGCTCATAGAGGATGTTTGGTGGAGGTGGCACTAATAGGAAGTAAGGATCTGTTGGTGGTGTTTGTGTTATTACCATAGATTAGCTCAAATTGATGGTCATATATGCTTCCTTATCCTCCAATGGCTTTTGTGATTTGGCTTCATAAAAGAATTCCTCAAATAATGACCTTTCCAATTGCTCATCACTCTCCACTTTATTCTCCAAAACCATGCTCATGATGTGATCTTTCATAGAATTCATGGCCTTGAATGGACGTCTTGTGACTTAGAAGATGTAATCGGTCTCTACCACACGAGTGTCTAAGTGTTGAGCAAAAAAGGTCAAAGGTCTCTAGGTCATCCTGAGACTTGATCTCCTTTAGAAGCTCAAATTTCCATGAAGCTCCTATGTTAGGCTAATTACTCTCCCAATCAAAGTTGTTTGATTCATCGTCATCCTCATGCCATATTATATTTTGCACCATTTGATTATCACCTTGTTCCTCCAACCTACTTATAATGCGAGCTAATTGATTAATATGACTTTGAAAATTATCAAGGCTAGCAGTTATCTCCTCTTGAAATTATAACATGTTAGTAACCAAGACCTTAACTAGGTCTTTAAAAGATGTACCTATAGGTGGTTGGTCAACCAAGGCTACTTCATTGACAGTCTATGTCCCCATATCATAAGATTAAGTGGCTCCAAATTATAGTAATCATCCTCCCAACCTTGGTTGGTCCTTGAACAATTCCAACTCCAATGATCATACTTGGCCATGTCTTCCAACATAAAGTAGGCTTCATCCACAGATTGTTACAAGAAGAGATAGGGTTGTTACCTCTTTCAACCTAGCATCTTGTTGTTACACATAAGCCATCGAGGAAGATTTGAAGTTGTCACTCCTTTGAGAACGCATGATACGGAACCTAGATGAGCAAATCTTTGTATCTCCACCAAGCCATATGGAACAGCTCTAAGTCTTGTTGGGCCAAACTTGTGAGGCCCTGTCAATGTATCATCTCAAAGTACCTTGCATTAAATAAATACAAAAGAAAAATTAAATTAAAACTAATAAAAAAACAAATAACCAATTAATTTCAATAACAATCCTCAACAACTGGAGCCAAAATTTGGAAGGACTCAAGGGAAGCACCAAATTAACCTTACTTAAAATGTGATTATTGAGTGTAGTGATGAGTAACGATCGTTTCGGCAGAGAATTAGGTCAAATTTATTAGTTATTGACACTAAAATCTAAGACAATAAAACTAAACACAAAGGGGGTTTGGATTTAAACTAAATTACAAAATAAAAGAAAACACAAGAAAATAAAGTAAAATAAAACAGCAATGATACAATTGGTTAAAGGATCATTCACCACCACTGAACAATAACCATATAATTAATTATAAAATTTTTCCCAATTGACTATCAAAACTACCAACCGTAGATAACAAAAAGCTCTATTATCCCAATATTTTCTTAGTTTGTAGATTTAATAAGACAAGCACTCTATTAAACCCCTTTTTCCACCAAACAACCTAAAACAAGAGATATAATCTATGGAAGCATTAAGATGAGAAAGATAGGTTGATATAAGCAACAATCACACAAGTTTGGATTATCTAACCTAGGTTACATTCCACATGTAATCATATGAAAACTTGATCATAATTAATTATCACAGTTTGTTACTAATGATTAAAATAACAAGACAACACGGGTCAAGCACTCCAATCTAGTGATAGATTAATCTAAATCCATTTAGTTGCACACCTAAACAAAACAAGAAAATAATCTTGAACAATAATATAGAAGAACATAAACAATTTTAATTGAAAAATTAGAAATTAATTCTATAAATTAATCGAACAGAAATGTCTAGGGTTTTGAAATTCTCTTTAACCAAAACAAAACTAAAATAACATAATTGAAAAATAAAATAAAGAAGGAATAAAAAAGAATGAATATGCTGTTGAAGAATTCTCCACGAGGATAAAATTCGTTGAGCCACTACTAGGGCCTCTTCTCTTTTTCTTCTTCATTTTTTCGTCTCCTAAGACTAAGAAAAACTGATATCTTTTGTGTTTCTAAATGAGGTATTTACATGTTTTGGTTTAACGTTGAAAACATGTAATTTTAGGTCACTTCAAGTTAAATTCGGAGCCTTAGCTTAAAGGGACACATGAGGATAGGCTTCAAGCTACACGGCCATGTGCGAAGGAATTTCTCGTACCTGCAGGTTGAACACGTGTGGGGGCAGGGAGTTTTTGGCACAGCTGCTCACTATGATGGGCATGATGCCTGCATGGATTCCTTCTCTCCTACTAAAGTGCCATTTGTGGCTCAAGGCTAAGAGCCCTTGAGGGGGTTTGGTGCAGCTTAAAGGCAATTTGGAGCGGCAACACTTGCTCTCTATATTGTGGCACAGCTGTGAGGCATTTTTTTCGCTAGTACAAGCCTTGTTTTTACTGAATTTGCTGATTTCACCTTTAATTCCTAAAATTTTCGCTTTGGCCCTTGGCTGACTTTCAAATTAAATAAATGTAATTTGCAACTCCAAATTTTAGCTATTTTCATCCATTTTAGCTCATTATCTCAAAATACTAGCAAAACACAAAAAACCATAATTAAACACAAAATACTCAAAATAAGCAAAAATTCATGGGAGAATTAATTGGAAAATTATGTTAAATTAAGCACTTATCATGGACATATAATTAATCTCGTTTAGTTAATAAAAGTAATTTATTTTTCTTAAAATATATTAAGTAAAAAAATAAAATTACATTTTTGGTATTTTAATGTACGAATACTACATAGGTTAACCTTAAAAATAAAATTAATTAAAAACCAAAATTATAAATATGCTTAGTAAAAATTTTCGTCATTATATATCTTCATAGCAATTTTACATTCTGCTTCTAATTCTCATAGTAGCTTTAAAAAAAAATTTACCAAACGTCTATCTGCTTTTAGTCTATAGCATAACAAAAGGAATAGCATAGCACAACAATATCAAACTAGCCTATTAATCACCACATGAGAAATAAAGGGTCTGCTTGGTTTGTGTCTCATTTAAACTCAATGGACTCAAATTTAAATTCAAGTATCAAGAATCCCTTGGATACTTGTTTATTTCCCTTAAAATCTAAACCTAATGAGTTTCAAGAATCCAAGTTTCAGAGTTTTGACCCCTCTTAAACTCTTAATACTTGGATATCTATACTACAATGAAAGCTGAAATTCTCTCTCTTATATTTAAAGAAAAAAATCATAACTTCTTCATGTGATATCCAAATGAAATGATTCTTTTTTTATTATATCTCTAGTGAAGAGAGGAATAAATTAAGATCTATATTGCATTTTTTTAGGATCATTAGCATTTAGATTTTATTAGATTTGTTAATAAACCAAAAAGCTTTTTTCACTTCCTCTCCAAACACAAATTCTAATTTTATTCTATACTCAGATTAAAACCTAAATACACATCCAAATGTCAATTCAGATAGCAATTCACATCACTAACTCAATTCCTAATTCAAATCACATAACTTAAATACTAATCCCTGTTTGAAAATGAGCACGTAGCAGAATTTTAAAATTTTTAAATCAGAGTATTTTCTAAAACACAAGTTTGACATACTATTTATAGACATTAATGATAGAACTTACTAACCTTTGTATGTCGAAGAGAACTAATAATCAGTGAAGAGAAAAACTTTCCAGAAAAGCCTTAACCAACTGGTCTTCTTTTCTATTCTCTATCCACGATCGGAGTGTGAATAGGCACACGTTATATAGCTCTTCCTCCGATGACTCTCCTTCCAACCAATTGAGAAAACCTAGAGCTAAGGTTCTTGATTGTGAACAATAGCTCTTAGGCAGTTTTAGAGTTTCTCATACAAGAGTACTTACTCTAAACTTCTCAACTAATCAAAACTCAGCCCCTATTTATAGAGGTCGGACCTAGAGTTAATCATTATTAGATAAGGCCTCAAAATTTGAATCTATATCAACTTTTAATGAAAATCATGTGTAAAACACGTAATCAGATTATCGTTATATCGACAGTCCAAACTTCTCCATCGGCCTGCCAAATTTACCCATCGGTAGGCCAAACAAGCAGATCGGCCTGCCGAACTTGCAATAACATGATCCTTGAGAATCTTTTATTTCCCAATTGAGATTCTCATATAGAGCCTCAGTTTTAATTCAAATAACTCAATAGAAAAAGTTATCTAATTAGAACAGTCATATTTGGATAATCTCATAGAAAATAAAATATTCATAATAATTCAACATATTTATCTTGAATTAATTCATAAAATTAATTCAACCGATAAATAGACATAAATTACCTGATCCTATCGAATTTCAACCAATCTAATAATTTTACATAAGTCACCGATTTGTTAGAAAAGGACGCCATATCATTATAGGATTTATTATGAGCTAGCAAACATGGACCTGATGGACCTATATAGTTTAAGCTCCGATAATTATAAAATACAATATCCAAGAATGATATATATTTTATAATTATCAACTCTAACACTATTCCACTAAAAGCTTAAAGCTGCATTTTTGAACTATATAAAATTATAAAACTTTAAATAAGCTAAGTGTTTATGACATATCATAATGCATCGTATTCCCGTAGGATATTCATAATTGGCTTAAGGATAAATTTTATCTTATCTTTCTGATTATTTTTATCTTACGTTCTGTTATCTCACCACTAGAAACTATCCAAAGATAGTATACCATTCGGTTACACCTATGCATCCAAATGGTTAATCACTCCAGTCTTCTAATTATAGGATAACATATATAAGAAAATATCATTAACTCTACAAAAAGAGCTATTGATTCTATATCTATGAATAGTAGGTCTACGCTATCAAGAGTTGTGTCTCCAACGTACCAGTATATGTACCATCATAAAGCCAAGATATCACCCTTTGGTACATTAAATGACATAAATCAATATAACAGGCCCATTTGTCATTTCAGGATTAAGATACAACACATATGATTGTTTCAAGTGAATTGATTTGCACAGACAGAATTATTAATCCAAATCAATTTAACTTTATGTCCCAATGTAATACTTCATTACCTATGATAATGTACCAATGTTTCTACTGTAGAGTCCCACTCCGATGGCTAAGACAAGCCATCTCCCATTAAGGATGTAGACAACACAACAATCTTAGTATGAATAAAGTGCCCAACTTTATTCCCTCAATTGCAATATGATAATTCCGACCGTCACCTTTAGAATCATGTCTTCCACATAATCTGTCTATCATATGCATGATTCTTAAAGGTTTAAACTAATTGTCCCAGACTTTTGTTTGCTTATCATACATTCAACAAATATGAAAGTAAAGAGGACAACATTTGGTATATGAACAATAAATGATCTCTTTATTGATAAAATGTCTCCAAAATCATATTACAACATTTTACTCCTTAGAGCATCATGTCCAACAATCTCCCACTTGCACTGAGTGAGCAAATGTGACATATCTCGCATCCCTATAGCTTCTACATAACTCTTGAAAACCCTCGCATTTAGTGTCCTCGTGAATGGATTAGCTAAATTTTCCTCAGATGTGATTTTGCGTACAGCACATGCCTGCCCTCAATGAAGTCCTTTATCACATGATACATCCAATGAATATGTTTACTTCTCTTGTGAAACCTTGGTTCCTTAGCATTAGCTATTGCTGTAGTGTTATCATCATACAACGATATTGCCTTATCCATATCAGGAACAACCTCAAGATCTCCAAGGAACTTGTAAAGCCACACTGCTTCTTTCAAAGAATCACTAGCCGCCACATACTCAACTTTCATTGTTGAATCCAAAGTGCAATCTTACTTGCAATCTATCCAAATAATGACACCACCGCCCAGAGTAAACACAAAACCAGAAGTCGATCTTCTTAAATCCAGATAGGAATAAAAATCCAAATTAGTGTATCGTAGAGATGTTAGATCCTCACCCAAATACACAAGCATATACCTTCAAGTCCTTCTTAAGTACTTAAAATTATGTTCAACCACAACCCAATAGTTCGGTCCTCGATTCGACTGAAATCGACTTACTATCCCGACTAGATAACAAATGTTCGATCGTGTGCAAAGCATAACATACATGAGACTACCCACTGCTAAAGCATAGGCACCTTCTTCTTGTATTCTCTTTCTTCATCTAACTCTGGCGAGTCTTTCATAGAAAGAGTAATTTCAGACCTAGATGGTTACCCACCTCTCTTAGAATTCTACATTGCCAACTTCTTAAAAATTTTATCTATGTAAGCTGCTTGGGATTAAAGCTATCATTTTGTTCTTCCTATCCTGAAACATTTGGATACCAAGAACATAATTAGCTTTACCTAAGTCTTTAATGTCAAACTACTTAATCAACCATAATTTGACTAATGACAATGCCCCAACGTCATTGCCAATCAGTAAAATGTCATCTAGTTAGAGTAGTAAAAAAACCACCTTTCTATCCTTAATATATTTGTAAACACATGGTTCATCCATGTTTTGTTCGAACCCATAAGTCTTGATGCCCTAATCAAATCTTATGTTCTAAGAACAAGAAGACTGCTTAAGTCTGTAAATTGACTTTAGTAGCTTACAAACCTTACCCTCATTTGGCTGTACCATATATATGGACTCATCAAGATAGCCTTTCAAAAAAGCCGTCTTGACATCCATCTGCTAAATCTCGTAGCCGAGAGAGACAGCTATGGATAAGAGAATGTGAATGGACTTAAGCCAGCATGGCTACAGGTGAAAAGGTTTCCTCATAATTGATTTCTTCCTTTTGCGTGTATCCCCTAGCTACCAATGTAGCCTTATAGGTTTCAACTTTCCCATCTGCTCCTTTCTGTCTCTTATAGATCCATTTATACCTTAAAGGTTTTACCCCTTTGGGAAGATCCATAAGTTCCCAGACTCAATTAGTCTCCATAGACTTCATCTAGGTGTTAGTGGCTTTTGTCTAGAGTTTTGAATCAACATCCTCCATAGCCTCTTCATAAGTGTAAGAATCCTTGTCATATTCAATCACTTCTACCAGATAGGCTTCACCATTAAACATGTACCTCTTAGGTTGACACCCGATCCTCCCACTACATCAAAGCCCCTTAGGTTTTTTTTGGCTGGTTTTTCTACATTGATTGGATTGGTTTCTATCAAACCCCCGGAGTGATCGAATCACTCACTAACTCCTCAAATACCACTTCACTTTGAGGTTTAAAGTCGTTTATGTAACTTTCCTCAAGGAATGTTGCATTCGTTGAAACCACAACTTTATATTCCTTTAGGTTATAGAAATAATCCCCTTTAGTCCGTTTTCGATATCCTACAAGCACACAGACTTCTAAACGTGCTTCCAATTTGTTCACTTCCTTATACAAGACATGAGCCGAACATCCCTATATGCAAATATGGTTTAAGGATGTCTTCTTCCCCATCCACAACTCGCGAGGAGTTGTAGGAACCGATTTTGAAGGCACATTGTTCAAAAGATAATATGCGGTTTGTAGTGTATATCCTCGAAAGGATAAAGGTAATGTTGAATAACTTATCATGGACCTAACCATGTCCATCAAAGTCCTATTTCTTCTTTCAACTACGCCATTCTACTGCAGAGTGCCTGGTGCAGTCAAATGGGATAAAATCTCATTCTCTAATAAGTGTTCCAAGAACTCATCGGAGAGGTATTCACTACCTTGATCAGATCGAAGTGCCTTTATAGGTTCACTTAATTGCTTTTTCACTTTAGCCTGAACCTCCCTGAACTTGTCAAAAGTTTTGTTTTTATGATGCATTTGGTAGACATACCTATATTTTGAGTAATCATCAATAAAAGTGATGAAGCACTTATACCCTCCTCGTGTTTGGACATTCATGGGACCATAAACATCACTGTGCATAAGTTCTTGAACCCCTTCAGTCCTATTGCCTTTAGACCCAAATGGTCCTTTGGTCATTTTGGCCTCCAAACAAGATTCACATTGTGGTATAGATTCTACCTTTAAGTGACTTAAAGATCTATCCCTTACCAACCTTTGAATCCTATTTAGGCTAATACGAGCTAGTCGTAAACACCAAAGATAAGTCTTATTAGAGTGAGAAGTCTTAAGCCTTTTAGAGTTATTATCATTAACCTCAATGTTAAGTAGTATGTCCATCTTAGGTTCAATAAAACATAGATTGTTTTGCATTCATCCATTACAGATAAAAGATTTGTTTTACGAATCATCACTTTATTAGTAAAAGAAACTGAATAAGAATCTTTAAATAAACAAGCTACAAATATTAAATTCCTTTTATGTTTAGGAACACAAAAACAATCTCGCAAAGCCAAAATCCTATCAAAGTAAAGATGGACGTCTGCCATTGCTTCAGCCAACACTATGGATCCATCGCCCATCCAAAGTGTAAAGTCTTCATGTAGCAAACTTTTTGTTTCTTTAAACCCCTATAGAGAAACACAACGTGATTAGTTGCTCCAGAATCTATGACCCAAGTGTCACTTGATTCCTCAATTAAATAAGTTTTAATAACCAGAAGATCACACCTACCTCTCCGAGAAAGGAGGTCCTTGCAATTCTTTTTTATGTGCCCAACCTTCCTATAGTAAAAACACTTCAGCTTCTTAAGGTTCTTTTTTTTCTTCTTCTTATTCTTGCCATTTGATGGAATAGAAGATTTCTCATTCTTAGCCTTCTGCTTCCTTCCATTCCCTATATTAGAATTGGAACTAGATGTAGCCGCCAAGTTGGCCTCACCACCAGCAAGAGTTTCCCTGATCAGATTTTCAAACTCTTATAACTACTTCATTAGCTCCGTTAAGGTCACATCCTATCAATTGCTCAAATTGTGTGAAGCTCTAAATGAGATGAACTCCTTTGACAGAGTCTCAAAAACCATAGTCATCTTTGGCTCGGCATTGATATCAACTCCATGGGCTTGAGCCTCAGCAAGGTAACCTATGACTAACATCATATGGTCCTTCATAGGAGTCCACAATTTTTGCTTCTAGTTTAAAAGTTTCTCAAGAGCCCCTTGCCGTTTTGTTGTGGCTTGGCCTCCAAACATGTCTTCAAGATTATCCATGATTTACTTTGCAGGCTAATACTCTTCATGTTGAGCCTATAGCATGTTATTCATGCTAGCCATAATATAACAGTGGGCCTGATCATTAGCATCTTTCCAATGATCATACGCTTAGATTTGCTCATTAGTGGATTCCCTGGTTGGTTTGGGAGGACATGGTGTTATCAACACAAATTTCAGTTTCTCAAATGATAGGACTATATTGAGGTTCCTTTTCTAATCATTGTAATTCTCATCAGTTAATTGGTTTTTATCAAGTATCGAAGAATAAAGTGTTTTTGGACATTTTAATTTATAATAAAGATTCATATACCAATAATAAGCAAACATTCCATAACAATTTAGTAAAATAACACAATCAAGTAAACATACAATTGTGTTTATGTGTCAAAACCTTGAAAAACATCACATTCTTACAACGATACTTCCTAACACAGAATTCAACAAGCCGCCTAGGGGAGACTTGCCAAATTCAATCAAGAACACGGATCCTTTTCGATTAATATATGCTATCTAAGACTCGTCTAATCTAGCATATATTAATAATCATTTTCTTTAACCATTAATTTTATTAACAAAGCTCCTAAGGGAGGTTAATAATAAAATTAATTTGAGTGTATAACCATCATTTCAACTATTTTATCCATGATTTATAATCGTCACCTAACAATAAATCATGCTAAAATAAATTATCCCTTTGGGGATCCAACTCGGTGTATGGTGAGTCCCTTTCTAGTGGTCAGAACCACCATGTGCTATCTATAAACGAACGATGGAGGCTGTAGGTTCTCTCTTTGAAAACCTTCTCCTACTCAATATTTTGAAAACCAAGGTTTTATGTTAACATACATGAACAATTTTTAATGAGCGGCACTCCTATTCTCTATGACACGTTATCAACATACATGGCAAATTATAATGTAGACAAGCAAAGGATCATGCAAAGCCATAAGCAAAATAATAAATAGCCGTCATATTATGATTCCATCCTAAAGAAAGGAAACTAAAGATTATAAAAGATTAACTGAAATGTATTATCGATTCTTCATTCTTGTATCTTCAAGTTGTATCATTCTTCATGTGGCATCCATCTTCAAGTTTTCAATCCCTCATAGATCAAATACTTTATTTTTCCAATCATCATAAAATTTTATATTCCTTAGAATTGTCTCAAAAAAAAAATCAAAATTGCACCGAAAAATGCACCTTTTCTAAAAACCTAGAGCTCTCTACTGGTCTGTTGAGCTATGTTATTGGCCTACCAATCATATCTCATCAGCCTATTGAACTTGAAAGCTCAGCCTGCTGCCAAAGCTGACAGAATCCTACCCCACAGACGGCTTGCCAAAATACGACCATTGGCTTCCCGAACTTGTGGGTTCGGCCTACCAATCAAGCAGAACTCATGTTTTCTAGAAAACATTTTTTAAGCGGTTTTTCAATTTTATTTTCAATAATACAAGAACATAGAAATTTTTGTCTTCACTCCAAATGATTATTTAATTATAAAATTTTTCGAATTTGAAATTAAATAATAATTCCTAAACGGTGATGATAGACCACCATCTAATTATATGAAAAACTTAGATACACATTCTAACATCTACGAAACCATAGCAGCATAAATTGATTAATTAATTAATAATTAAATAATAATTTAATCAACTATAATTAATTAATAAATATTCACTATGTAATTTCATGACAACATTTAAATATATATAGAAACCCTTGAGTGTCCGCTCTACAAAAATTAAATTCAAGTACAAGAGAGAATAAGATCACATAATTTATATATAGAGCATGATTACAAACTCGTAAATTTATGAAAAAACTTGGCTCTGATACCAGTTGTTAAAAAATAAGTACGTAGTGAAATTTTAAAATTTTTAAATCAGAGTATTTTTCAAAACACAAGTTTGACATGCTATATACATACATTAATGACAGATCTTACTAACCTTTGTATGATGAAGAGCACTAGCAATCAATGAAGAGAATAACTTTCTAGAAAGCCTCAACCAATTAGTCTTCTTTGTTATTCTCTATCTACGATCGGAGTGTGAGTGGGCACATGTCATATAGTTCTTCCTCAGGTGTCTCTCCTCCCAACCAATTAAGAAGAACTAAAGCTAAGGTTTTTGATTGTGAATAATAGCTCTCAGGGAGCTTCAGAGTTTCTCATACTATAGTACTCACTCTAAACTTCTCAACTAATATAAATAACTAAGAAAACTTACCCCTTATTTATAGAGGTCAGACTTGGGGTTAATCATTATCAGATAAAGCCTCAAAAATTTAAATTTGGATCAACTTCTGATGAAAATCACATCTAAAATGCATAATCAGATTATCGTTCGATCGATAGTCCAAACTTATCCATCAACCTGTCGAACTTACCCTATTGGTAAGCTGAACTAGCAGATCAGCATGCCAAACTTGCAATAATATTATCCTTGAGAATCTTTCATTTCCCACTAGAGATTCTCAAATAGAGCCTCAGTTTTAATTCAAACAACTCAATAGAAAAGTTATCTAATCAAAACAGTCATATCTGGATAATTTCATAGAAAATAAAATATTCCTAATAATTAAATATGTTTATCTTGAATTAATTCACAAAATTAATTCAACCGATAAACATACATGAATTATCTGATCCTATCGAATTTCAGCCAATCTAATAATTTAATATAAGTCACCAATTTGATAGAAAAGCACGCCGTATCATTACAGTATTTACTATAAGCTAGTAAATAGGGACCTGATGGACCTATATAGTTCAAGCTCCGATAATTATAAAATACAATATCCCATATACATATTTTATAATTATCAACTCTAACGCTATTCCATTAAAAGCTTAAAGCTGTAGTCTTGAACTATATAAAATTACGAAGCTTCAAGTAAGCTAAGTTTCCATTACATATCATAATTTGTCGTATCCCCATAGCATATCATAATCGGCTTAAGGATAAATTCCATCTTACTTTCTCGATTATTTTTATCTAACGTTCTGTTATCTCACCATTAGAAAACTTACTATCCAAAAACAGTATACCATTCGGTTACACTTATGCATCCAAATGGTCGATCGCTTCAGTCTTTCAATTATAGGATAACGCATGTAAAAGAATATCATTAACTTTACAAAAAGAGCTATGGATTCTATGTCTATAAATAGCAGGTCTATGCTATCAAAAGTCATGTCTCCAACGTATTAATATGCATACTATCATATAGTCAAGATGTCATCCTTTGGTACATTAAAAGACATAAGTCAAGATAATGGGCCCATTAGTCATTTGACGATTAGATACAACACATATGATTGTCTAAAGTGAATTGACTTGCACAGACAAAATTATTAATGTAAATCAATTTAACTTTATATCCCGATCCAATATATCGTCACCTATGACAATATACCAATGTTTCTACTCATAGAATCCCACTCCGATGGCTAGGACAAGCCATCTTCTATTAGGGATGTAACAATATAACAATCTTAGCATAAATAAAACGCCTAACTTTATTCCCTCGATTGCAGATCTTATTATTTAGACCATCATCTTTAGAATCATATCTTTCGTATAATCTGTCTATCATATGCATAATTCTTAAAGGTTTAGACTGCCGGTCTCAGACTTTTATTTGCTTATCATATATACAACAAATATAAACGTAAATACGACAACATTTGATATATGAACAATAAATAAACTCTTTATTAGTAAAATATCTCTAAAAATATATTACAATATTTTACTCTTTAAAATATTATATTTAACAATTAATAATTTGAGTCTATTTATCAAACGGACCAAAAGAATTCCCTCAGAAGAAAATAAAACAAAGAATTCAAGAAAAAAAATGGAGAAATTCATACAAAAAAATGGGAGAAGGGAAAAGAAAGGAAAAGAAGAGCACGCGAACCACGGCGGGTGCGGATCACTCACCAATAGCAAATATTGCATCAGTGCTTCTCGACGCTCTCAGGCATTCATGTTCCAATAACAACCGGGCGATCAAACCCCCTCATCACCGACCCACAACAATTTTTCGCAAACCGTTTATAATTTGTTCAACCTTGTTGGTTTGCTTATTACAGTATGAACTAAACAAAGGAAGATTTTGAAAAAAAGGCCGCCCCCCCTAAACAAATACATAAATCCAATCAAATACTCCTTCCTTATTAGTTACAATTCTACAAATTCAACATATATCCTTTCAGATCTTGTTTCTTCTTTTCTTAGAATTTGGAGCCAAACCCAGTGTTTTCGCGTTTTGAGCGAGACCCACTCCAACATCTCGCTATCGGATCTGGGTTTTCGTGACATGTCTGGAAATGCGTTCTTTGTTTTTGGCTTAATTTCAATGTAAACATGGATTTTAGATTGAAACTGAAGGTACACAGTTCGAGAAACTGTTGGATCTTAAGTGTCTTTGATGGGACTTGATTGTTTCTGAGGAAAAGAAACGAAAAAATATAATAGAAAAAGATTTTTTTGTGGACTATTTTGAGGTGATTTTGGTTTGGAGGGTTTTTGTGAAACAACATGTTTTGGAGGGAAAGTGAGAGGGAGAGCAAAGAGCAAAACGGAGGACCTCCTTCTGGGCAGGTTCGAATACTTGTGGTTGGCGATTCAGGTATGCAGAGGTTTTTTATTTTTATTTTGTTAAAAAAGGAAAAAAAAAAAAATCAATTCAGGTATGTAGTTATTAGCATAACGAATGTTGTTAATTTCATGTTCTCCTTTGTGTTGCCCATTTTATGTTTTTATTGATTTTGATATGTTTTGGTGTAGCATACATGCGCATATGCGGGAAGAATTGTATGTTGTGTGTTTATTGGTTTAGGCTCTTCCTGAAAGTTTGGAGATGAATTGGTGCCAAATCTGAGCACTGTTCTGATTCGTTTAGGGGTTTATCTCTAGTAGATTGGACAATTTTACGTTGCCAGTGTTTGAACAATGAGAATAGTCATAACTCTAATTATTGCCAGTGTTGGAGCTTAATTTCAAAGGAAAAAAAAAAAAAAAAAAGGATTGGAACTCTCGGGTGTGTGAACCTAATTATTGCCTTACGCAGGGTCAATACGCGGATTGGACTTATGGGATAAGTGTCCAACCCCAAACCAAAATTTTATTAAGGGTATATTGGGTATTTTATACTTTTTTCAGTTGACCCAGTTTTACTTGCTGATTTTTGGGGAGTAGAGTTACAGGTAAACAGTAGAGAGATCGAGAAGAGTGTGGGATGCATGATTCTCTTGTAATATCTTCCTCGTCAAGGTGAAATTATACAACGGCTGAGTGTGGATGTAGCTTTCACATTGAGTGTGACAACTAAAATTCCGTTAACAATATCTATCTTGCTCTTGTTGGTAAAGGATTAAGGATTTAATCCGTTAACATGAACTTGTGCTACATATATGGGGTTGTCTTATCCACTGATGGAGCAATGTTGTGCAGAGTTTAGTGTTTAGGGCTTGTAGTATGTTGTAAGGTTGTCGGATAAGGAAGTTGATTATATATATATATATATATATATATATATATATGTATAAAGGAAGAATAATGATGGAATCATAATTTGTTTTGGAATAGATACTGATCTTTGTATAAGGTTATTGCTAATCGCTTCTCGTTCTTCCTTGTGTTACCTACTTTTGTTTCTCTGCTAATTTTAATCGTAAAGGCATATGCGTTTGTTGGTTTTTGCTTCTTCCTGAGTATTTGAGTATCAATCGTTCCGAATTTTAGGCTTACAATGTTTTATGTTGCTTATTTGATTAGTTGGTTAAACAGTTGTGGATTTAGAAGTATATGGTAGAGTGAACAAATATATGCTCATAGTGTCACAAATTCGTCTGTGTATCAAGGTTTGCACAGCATGCAGTATGTTGGAAGATGGTAGAACAAGTAGAATTTCTGACCGGGAATAAAGAAGTTGAATAATAATGATGGAATTGTAATTTGCTTTACACTAGTTAATGTTCTTTTGCATTTCAAGAAATGCTCAAGTTTATTGGACGAATGATAACATACTGTAAATCTCCATTTCAGTCGTAAATACGAAACTTCAACTTCTGCTATGATTTTTTGTTAGGCGTTGGGAAAACATCTCTTGTGCATCTGATTCTCAAAGGTTCTTCTATAGTTCGCCCTCCACAAACCATTGGATGTACAGTTGCTGTAAAGGTGAGAATTCCCTCTCTCTCTCTCTCTCTCTCTCTCTATCTGAAAGGAGACATGGAGTCATTTTGGAGCTCATAAAAACACTTTTTTTTGCCTCCAATTATACAGCACATAACTTATGGAAATGCTGGTAGCTCTTCAAGCAGCATCAAAGGCAATAATGAAAGAGATTTTTTTGTTGAGCTTTGGGATGTTTCTGGACATGAAAGATATAAAGATTGTCGATCTCTTTTCTATACACAAATTAATGGCAAGTAGCAAGTCTCCACCCCTTCAAAACATCCAGTTCTGTCGCAAATAGTTGTGTATGTTTGATGCAAACAAGTGAAAAGGTTCCAAAACTAACATTAGCTTTCGATAACTTCCGTGATGTATTTTTATGAGATTGACTATGTGTGTTGCATTTTTTTATGCACAAATATAGTAGTTAGTTATGTTGTCAATGTGTTGAGAACTATGGTTGATCATGCTTTGACCCATTTTAAGCAAGGCATGTAGTTCTATTACTGGTGCGGCTTAAAAGCCCAACAGTGTAATCCCTTATTTTGGATTGCAGAGACCTACAGGGCGGGAATCAAAGTGGGAGACTCTGATGCCTTGGCTTCAGGGATCTGCCCAAATTTCATTTGTATGTGTTGCCACAGAATATTAATTAAATTTGTAAAATTATTTGAAGCATCTTATTACTTGGGCTGACTCCAATTGATTAGGTCATGATTAAATGTAAAAATCCGGCAATCGCATTATGGATTGAAGACATCTTATAACTCCTTAAAGGAAGCTCTTCATCAACATCCTATGCGCTTAATTATCTCATTTTCAGATTAGCCTGGCAGTATAACTGTGCTGTATTCATATATAACAATAACCCATATCTTTTCCTACATTTTTATGCTCAATTGAAATCATAGAAATACAGAATTTTGCAAGCATCAACCATCTGTAATTATTAACTCTGACTTCTCATATTGCAATCATGTACAGGTGTTATTTTCGTTCATGATCTCTCTCAAAGGAGGACAAAAACCAGCTTGCAGAAGTGGGCATCCGAGATTGCTTCAACCGGGACATTTTCAGCTCCTCTAGGTTCTGGAGGACCTGGTGGCCTTCCTGTTCCCTATATTGTTATTGGTAACAAAGCCGACGTTGCTGCAAAAGAGGGCACAAGAGGAAGTAGTGGAAACCTTGTTGACGCAGCTCGTCAGTGGGTTGAGAAGCAGGGTCTGCTACCTTCCAGTGAGGAACTTCCACTAACCGAGAGTTTTCCTGGTTCTGGAGGGCTTATTGCGGTAAGAAGCAAACATTTCCCCAACTATGAGCAAAATGGTCCATGGAAATAGAATAATATGTACACAGTAATTGAATAGCTCGTGAAACTAATCTGCTGGGTGTACATGTGTGTGTGTGTTGGCATCATAGAGTGCATGTGATAAAGGAAATTCACTGTGGCTTTGTGGAAATAGTGGTATTATGTTTGGTTACTGATAGAATTTTTGAGTTTGCAGGAACATAGGAGGAAGTGCTGTTGTTTGATGATAGTTACTTGGTTTTCCGGGAAGCTTCTTGCTATTCATCTCTCGCAATCACATTAGGATGTGTCCCCTTTCTTTTTTCTACCCTTGCTTTATGGGTTAATATGACTTATTATTTCAGTTCTTTCCTAGAGTTCTGTAATAATATGCATGCAACATGCATTGGCACCCTTGCGTGTGTGCCGTGAGATTTGCCAGCAGGAAAGGAACTGTGAGATTTGAATTTGATGCCTTTTTTGCTTTGGCATCAGCCTTAACATGCATGTGTAGAATAAATTAAATAAAATGAATAAATATTTTGTTCTCAATGCGACATTTTTGTACCAGATCTGCATGTAGTCAACTATTTCAGTTATATTTTCTGCCTATTCTGTTGTGGTTTACATGTTGAAACTTAAATGTAAATGCAGGCTGCAAAGGAAGCAAGATATGACAAGGAAGCCATGATGAAATTCTTTCGAATGGTCTGTGTTCTTGTCCTCTTGTTTTTTGTTGTTATTTCTTTCTTCATGTATTTGGAACTATGGATCATGTGTCTACGTGCATGCAACCGCAATGTACATGAAGTGTATGAATCCTACTGTACGAGAAAATAACGTCTTGGTTTTTATATGCAGTTGATCAGGAGAAGGTACTTTGCAGATGAATTACCTGCTTCGAACTCATGGTCCGTTTCTCCAGTTCAAAGACCTGTACAGCGATTAAATGAAAATTTAAGTGATGATAATTACAAGAATACTAGGTAATTTGGAAAACTCAATTCCTTGAAAATTTTCTATTTTGTTATCATCATTGTTTCGTGTAGTGGGTATGCAGTATGTTCACTTCAAAACGAGCATGTATTATTAAGCGCTATGTTTTCTCGTGTACGAAATTCGAATCTTTTTACGAACTTGGCAAGTTCTGAGTTCTGTAATGTCCAAGAATTGGACTTAGGGCCTTGTCAGTCCGTGCTTACCCAATTTCTGTTTGATTGCAGTTTCTGCAGCGACCCTTACAAATACAACATGCCCCCTCCTCTCCCAGCTCAACGCAATCTCACACCGCCTCCGACACTCTACCCTCAGCAGCCAGTTTTGGTTTCCGAGAACTACAGCCTGCCTAGATTTGCTCTGAATGGCTCTTCCGAAATCAGCGGTGCTGCCAGATCAAGACGCTCAAATATTAACATCTGACGGGGTTGAGTTTTACAGCTGATATATTCACAACAACAAAGTATGTATTTTTTTTTGGGCCTTGGATAGATTGTTGATAATGAGGAAAATGTTATGATGTTCTTGTCTTTGTTTAATTGAAAACTGCTATCACTGATTCTTTCAACTCTCTACAAAAGCCTCTCATTGTAGTTGGTACATGCTCTAGTTCTCTGGTGGATTAGATTGTATAATGATTGATTGGTTCAACCCGATAATACGGGCAATTCTTTTAAACCAAACACCGCTTGCTGTGTATCTGTGTCTCATTTCTCAATTTGAAAAATTCTCAAGTTCAAGGCCTCAACTGAATTACTGAAAAATATACTTCGTTTGTGAATTTGCGTGTCGACCTGTTACATGTGAATAGCATGCTTCTATAGAAGTCATATGATAATACTTTTCTTACCCTCCATTTGGAACACCAGTTTGAATGGTCTACGGTGTAAAGCTCTTAGCATCTGCTTTACCCTCCATTTGGAACACCAGTTTGAATGGTCTACGGTGTAAAGCTCTTAGCATCTGCTTTACCCTCCATTTGGAACACCAGTTTGAATGGTCTACGGTGTAAAGCTCTTAGCATCTACTATGTAAAGCAAAAAGCAACTACAATCTAATTTTTTGGAATAAAAAATAG
>CAMOHE010029476.1:34820-70584 GCA_946598075.1 Artocarpus hirsutus | reverse complement strand
AAATATGTTTGGTAGGGTGGTTAGAACTACTAGTTAAAACTGTTTTTACTGTAGCATGTGAGAACTTTATAATTTTTTATTGTTACTGTAGCATATGAGAACTTTACACTGTTTATAAAGTAGTTTAGACCATTTTTGCCAAACACCTTTGAAAAACTACGAACGGCAAAGGCAATAACCTCAATTCAAAGCAATAATATTTAAAAGGATATATTGCAAACATTACCCTAAATTTTTTATCATTTGTATGGTAAGTCTCCAACTTTTTAGTTTTAACATTTACGGACCTAAATTCTTACAATTTTTCCCAATGCGGTCCAACTAATTAATAGCCGTAGTTAACTGATGGACAGCAATTGGGGTTGAAAATATCAAATAAAAAGCCTAGTGTATAAGTTGCTAATGATTGAAAAGTTTGGAGTATTTAAAAAGAATATGGCTCTTTTCATTGGACCATGATTTACAACAAATTTTATATTTAAGGTCTTATTTATCAAAATTGTAAGTTTAGAATCTAAATTGTCAAATAATAATAGGATCAGGCTTTTTAAAAAAATATTGGTATAAGCAACGACATTATTATTAAACACAACGTATATGTTATAAACAGCCATAACAAATAAACGGCAATTTTATACTTAGTTTGAAAAGTAAGTTAGAATTTGAAACTAGAATTTAAATACTGTAGCATGTGAGAACTTTACACTATAGCAAACTAGTATAGGATATGAAAGCTTTACACTGTAACAAGTTAAAACTTAAAGTTCCAACTTATAAGAATTGACATCTTTCACTTACAAATAACTTATTATATGAACATCGCTTGTGTTTCAATGAAATCTTAATTTAGACCATGTTTTTCTAGAAAAGACAAAATGTTCTCATGTGTTTAACAAAGAATGTCACAAATATCTACTGTTGCTAGAGAGGATCAAAATTTAGGGGTACATTCACACATTTACCCTTATTAAGTATAATGGTGCTTGAGCCTATATCTACAAGTATTTATTTATTTATTTATTTATTTATTTTGAATTTGCACGTATAAAGTGATGCATATCAATGCATACTTACATGGCATGTTAACACTAGGCACTGTACACAAATGCATTAATAATTCTGATCAAGTCACACGATGCATAGCGTCAAAATTGACATGAAATCAGAATCTCTTACTCTACACACATACCTCTCAAATTTTGAAACTCACTTTTCATGCCCTACCATTTATAGAAATGTCTCTAGCTTCATCCCATCCTTAAAATTTATCTATTTTTTGGATAACAAGTGAGATGCACCTACCAGGGGTAAATTTTCTTAAATTTACCTCTGTGTTTTAGATTAAGCCAAACAAATTAGGGCTTTCTATTTTGAATAATCTATCATGCATTGTAGAAAAAAATAAGGGTTTCATGTGTTTTCTTTAATTAGTCAAAATCATCCATGTGTTTTCTAATAACAACGATGATGTCAAATTCGGAAAAAATTAACTAGGTGTGTTAAAAAACACAAT
The DNA here is from genome assembly GCA_946598075.1 of Artocarpus hirsutus. Taxonomy (NCBI): domain Eukaryota; kingdom Viridiplantae; phylum Streptophyta; class Magnoliopsida; order Rosales; family Moraceae; genus Artocarpus; species Artocarpus hirsutus. The sequence goes on along the minus strand of CAMOHE010029476.1, from coordinate 69,071 downwards.
TGCGTTCATAAAAGGAATAATGGTTCGTTGAGAGAGAAATATCAAAAACAATAACTTTGATCATCATTTAAGAATAAACTACTTTGGTTTCTTAGGAAAATTTATTCTTGTTGATTTTCGACGATGTTGTTGTACTTAGAATATGCAAACTTTATATATATATATAAAAGAATATACAAACTATATATATATATATATATATATATATATGTTATGGAGAAAACAATTTTTTTTGCGTTAAAAGAAAAAGAAAAAAATTTAGTTTTGTTGATATTCGACAATGTTGTTGTACTTAGAATATACAAACTTTATATATATATATATATATATATTGAAGGAAACAATTTTTTTATGTGCTAAAAAAAGGTCTTTTTCTCATATATTATTTTGACCAAGTGGATTTTATATGATTAGCAAAACTTACAAATGAAACCCACAAAATCAATTATAAATTTCGATTAAATATAAGAAAGTTTTTTTTGTCGTGATTCCTCTTTAATTGAGACATTGCCAAATAAATGGGGAAAAAAAAAAAGCATGAACCAGTAAAAGTTATAATATCCTAGAATCGATACATCTTTTGTTAGCGATAATAGTTAATGCAATCCATAATGCCGGAAAAAACAAAAATGAACGACAAAAAGTCTAAAATAACGTTAAAAAAGGAATCCAAATTCCATACAAACGACAAAATTTGTAAACGACAACGAGTTAAAAAAACAACTCTTGTAAAAACGACAATAATTCTGACAAACGACATCTGGAAAAAGGACAGTGCCTCGGAAGCACAGCAGCATCTCTTGAAAACGAAATGTAGTATGAAATTTTATCTGCAAATTGCCAGAAAACCCAGTGAATTCACATCCCAAAGTAAAAAATCTTTGAAATGGGCGGTGTTAGAAGGTAATAAAGTCATTCAAGTCAACAAGAGGCATTAAGATTCGCTTCCTTTTTTTTTTTTCCCTGTTATGTTATAATTTGCTTTTCTTTCGTTGGAAAGGTTGTTTGTAAGTCGTAATCCATAGAGACACATGGCCTCGAGGTTGGGGACTAAAATGCAAAAGGGAAAAGTTTGAAAAGAGCTTCACTATGAACTCCAAACCAGAGAATCACACACAGAATTTGCTTTTGGAATCAAAGACCAGTCTGATTTTTCGTCCCAAAGTTAGGCAGCTCTCAACGACAATGACCCTTCAATCCTCCCCAAAACCTCCTCTTTTATTCCTTTCAACCCTTGTTTAGGCCATATTTTTATACTCCTGAACCTAAATTAGAGCATCCCCAATAAAACCAATACTTTCATTGCTATAAATCACTTATGTTTAGCATTGCACTAATAGAAAGTGGGTCCCACGTCAACGATGCTTTGGTTTGAGCACGGTGGTCGTAACTCATAATATTCAAGCTCGTGAGAAAGTTAATTGTTTACAAATTAACATTAGAAAAAAAAATAGACATACACCACGTCTATTTTTATGGTTAGAGACCTCTTCTCTGTTTTTTAGTTCCTTTACACACGTGTGGTAAAAATAACGATCACATAACAAAAGTGAAAATTACGTTACCAATAATGATTAAGTAATCATATTATTTTTAAGGCACTAAAAAAAGTCTGACATGTCTTAAAGAAAACAAGGGCCTTGATGAAAAAGAATTTTAGTAAGCACATAAATTATGGAGGTTGAAGGCACAGGAAAGATCATTATCAGAGGTCAGTGAGGTGCCGTAGAGGATTTTGGGTTGGGTCTACTCTTTTGAGCAAAAGGGCAAGGGAACATATATCTACTGTCACCCCACCCAAAGCTTAGAAAGGACACCTTTGAATAGTGCACTTTGAAGAGCTGGCTTGCATGGAATCAAAAAAGAGGAAAAGCGTAGGAGCTTTACAGCTGATCATTCCTTCAATTTATTATTATTATTTTTTTTTTGGAAATTTTTACGGTAAATAATGCAATTTACTTCACCAGCAAACAGTTTTGATCTGCAGTTATTTTTTAAAATTTACAACACGTGATGCCAAACTACTCCCATTTTATAGATCAAACGGCTAAAAAAAATTAAACCAACGGTTAAAACACTCGTGCTCACTCCACCGGCAGAGCGAAATTGCTTCCCTTCTGTAAAAATTGGACTTTTTAGGGGTTCAGAGAGTTTTGTTAAGCATAGATGAAGAGTTTGAACTATGAATGCTGTTTATCTAGCACTTGAAGAAATAAATCAATTTTAAGTCCTCACTTATTACAAATCCCTATTTGGATTCCCTTGGTCATATCAAAAGGAGGGTCCAGCAAGAATTAGGTATATGGCTAACATCATGATGAAGACTGTCGGATAATAAGCACAAAGATCGGGCTTTGTCCCATTAAAATAACGCACAAAAGTCCAAACTCCCCACTAAATCCCCGTTTTGCCTTCTTTTAAATCATAACCAAAATTTCAACTCTGTGCAATAAAAATATAAATAAATGAAGCAAATTTTCTTGGACCAACTTGGGTTTGTTCTTCTTCTTTCTTTTTTTTTCACATTATTTGCATTCTATAACAAATCATTTTCAAGGTTACAGAAAGCCCAGTTTCACATTAAATTTAAATCACTCCTTGGACGAGCCAAAAACACACTGGAAGGTAAGCAGCATAATAAGAGACATATTCCCCTTTTTTTTTTTTTTTGGTTTCTTTTCTACAAGGGCAGATAGAAATTAACAGCATTTTCAACAACAACAAAAAAAAAAACAAAAACAAAAAAAAAAGAGCAGAAATCCGCCAGCATTACATGCGTTCAAATGCCAACATTTTTTTGTTACTCAAGAAAAACATTAAACAAAATGTCACATAGGAATACAAACAAAGTCTCTTCCAAACTTTTGGAGCTGTTTGGTGGGCATTCTTAGGGTTAAAATTCCCACTTTCTTCACTTAAATGAAGAGTCAAGAGGCATCCTGTCTTGCTTTCCGCTAACTACTGAAAACATAAAACAGAAAATGAACGTCTAGTTAGAAGTTAAAACCAATCAACAAATAAACCAAGAATTATATACATACACATATACATATATAAATATATAAATATAATTATAAGTAGGTAATATCAAAACTCACGGCGAATGGCAGAGAGTTCAGAACTCTTGAGCACTCGCAGCCTCTTCACTGTTGAGACAAACATACTGCCAACCAAAGCATAACAAAACTCAATTAAAAAAACAACAATATACATGTATATATATATATACATGTGTATATACACACACACACACACACACACACTATGAAATATGCACACAAAGAAGGAAATGTATAATGAGCAGAGCCAAGATTGTGAGACTAAAAAAACTAGGCTAATACTTTTTTTTTTTTTTTTGCCTTAGGGAATGACTAAACAAAATAAACCACACAAAATGATGGTATAGAAAACAAGGAATAAATATAAATACAAAAAATTTAAAAAAAAAATTGAGAAGATGCTTACTGCCACGGGACATCCCCAACAAGCATTCTGTCTCCTTCATTATCTTCATAAACAAGAGTATATTCCCCACTTCCGTCCAGTAATCCTGTTATTGCTTTTGCTTCCTCCTGCTTGATTTGGATTCCACCTCCACACGAATCTCTTTGAGCTACAAAACAAAATAATAGCAAATGACAAAACCAGAAAAAAAAAAAGAATTAAATTAAAAAAAATGGTTCGGTAAAATGTGGATTGACCATTTGTCACAGATATACCAATACCAATAAAAATAAAATACATGTGTAAATAAAATTTTTTATTTCTTTTTTTTATTTTTTATTTTTTACCAGCTAGTAGGCCTCGGAAGAGCTGATCAACAGCGGAGGAGAGCTTTTGATAGGTGTCGTAGGCTTTGAGGTCGACTTTTCTTCCAATAGGGACGCCATCCATGTTGATCTTCACGAACAGAGTAGTTTTCCCACTGGTTTCAACAGGTTTGTCCCTTGGAATAATCTTGTCGTTTTGAGATTCTGTTGCCGTTATGATGGGCTTTGATCCTGTACTCGTGCTGGCCAGGTTCTTCCTAAACGACCGGATTGGAGGCCAACCCACCACTGGTGCTGGGGCAGTTCTGTTGAGAGAAAAAGGAGATAAAATTTCAGAGTTTTTATTAAAGCAGATGCTGATAGAAAACTAGATTATTGCATGGAAATGGGAGGTTATGGGGGATAAAAGGGTGAATTTACCAAAACAAGCTAAGATAACGTGAGAAATTATGAATGGACCACCAAACAATGAGAAACAAACGTGAACCTCTCAAAGTGAATATGCTCTGCGGAAAGAAGACGAAAATAGAAACAAAGAAAAGAAAAGAACGGAAGAAAGTTCACCTTTTCTGCGAAGTGGAGGTGGTGGGCACTGCTGTATTAGCTGCAGGAGAAAATGCCTTCTTCTCTGCATTTTTTACCTGCAAGTTCTGTGACGCTTGTTTTGCCACAACGGGCAACTGATGAAGAAACGACGTCGCTTTCCCAGAAGAAGAACGCCATGGGGCTTGGGATTGAGTTTGGTTTTGGTTTCCATAGCCGAGAGAGAGATCATCACCAACTCTTTCTCTGTTGTTATCGTCGTTTTTGAGAGGCCAGTTTTCACCAGGTGGACCAAGGCCAAGCCTGAGCTCAAGCTTTTTCTCATCTGAACAGCACCTATGGCTGCTTTTCTCTTCATTCTTAGCATTAGTTGAGATACTATTGTCTCCGCTCATAAGCCATTCTCTGTTTTTGGGAATCAAGTCTAGCAGCTGCTTACAGATTTCTTCTCTTCTTGTGTTTCCTTCCATGTATAAATAATCTCAAACGAACAGACTTTAACAAACCCAGATGGAAAAATCACCGCTTGTTTGTCTTTATCACAACAAAGGAGCAAATAGGATAAATTCACTGGGAAATTTTTGGAAAAAAAAAAAAAAGTTAGAGGCTATATATCAGAATCAATAAAACTTGCCCAAAAGACATTACACATGGAAAAGGTCAACATGTGAAACTAAAATATGGTAAGGTCATGTACCTTTTCTATGTCCTCAACCAATGCTTATCATTTGAAAACCCAACTTCCTAATATTGTTTAACATATGGTTGCGCAACTAAAAGAAAGAGCTGGAATAGAGAGAGGAAGTTTTTTTAGGAAACAGCCTCAAGGCAACCTCAACCCATGAAAATTCTTAAAACTAAGAATACAACTCCCGGAAATGAAACCCACTCACAACATGACCATATGATTATAAGAACCCACAAAAGAAACCCCACCAAGAGAAAAGAAGAGAGAGAAGAAGGAAAAAAAAAAAAAAGACCCCAGATAGAATAACAATCCAAAAAGCAAAAGATAGAGAGGGGGGAAGCTATAATAGAGGTGGTATTGATGTCTTAGCTTTTCTCTATTAAAATTTTTAGCACGCTTAGTGGGCTTCCTTCTTTCTTCTGCTTTTGGGATTATATGAATGAGCAAATCCACACACACAATGTTTCGCACAAAGAAAGAAAGAATGACAAAAACCACGGTGAGAGAGAGAGAGAGAGAGAGAGAGAGAGAGAGAGAGAGATTCCCCTTTCACTCAAAGAAGCGTAAAACAGGAAGGGAATTGGAACAAAAAGCACGCAAGCAGAGCAAAGGTTTTTTTTTTTTTTTTTTCCTTCTCGGAAAAACGACTGTGGGTGGTTTTTGTTGAGCTGGGGAAGCAAAGCGTGCTTTGCTGATATCCTCCCTAAAAGATACTACTTCTACACCTCCCTTATTGGTTGATGTGTCTACCACACGCATCACGCATTTAGCCCCTTTCTTAGCGGACACTATCCCAAACATCCCCCTTATTAGAGTCTTGTCCAAGAGAGACATGAGAGAGAGAGAGAGCACAAAATTTTTTTCCCCTTTCTTTTTTTCTTTTTTTTTTTTTTTGGCTATGAAAGTAATTAATAATATGCTTAAGGATGATATTAATAGTAGAGTCCTTACGTAGTACATCACCTCAAAACATATTTACTTCCTTTCTTTAAAGTGTCATTAAAGTCATTGGCTTAGGTAGTGGCTTAATTAAATTGTCTTGCGATAAGAAACACTTTATTAGTTTAATCAAGTTTTATTTTTGGTTAGAGTTCTTGACTTGGATTGCCTTTTTAGTATGTCAAGAAAGGGAAAATTGACGTTTCACAAAAAAAAAAAAAAAAAAAAAAAAAGAATAAACAGGAAATTGATGGATGGATGGGATGCCATCTGCCATCCGCCATTTGCCATTTTATTATTATTATTTTTATTGTTATTATTATTATTTTCCATAGAGGGAGAGAGAGAAAGGTGAGAAAGGATTTGCATGATCCACCTTTGCAGTGGCAAATATATGTGCGATAAAAACATGCAGATTCCATGATCTTGTCTGCACTCTCCCTCAATTGCGGTACACCACGAGACTAAAATTAATCGCCTATCAAAAACAAAAAAAAAAGAAACGAAATTAAAAAAAAGAAAGAAAAGCAGATCGTAGCCGTTTGATCAAAAAACAGTTTGGCTCTTGGAATGCGAACTGAAAATGCTTAACGTGGCACAAAGCTCAAGAAAACACTCTGACCCAATCAGCTTAAAGGATAGCTGCTTATGTTGCCTTCCTGTTTGTGCTGTGGTTGAGGGGAGGTTTAAACCCTGTCCGTACACTAATGTTACAGTTTTGAAATTACTCGGCACAGTAATTGTCCAAATTTACATACATCTAAAAAAAAAATTATATATATATAAACCCTCAAAAAGCTACGATCTCATTCTCATTAATCTTCAAAGTTCAAATTCTCTTGTATGACTATTCTGCCCCTTTGCTTCTTGAATTAAAACACTCCTTTTTTTAATTATATTTTTTTATTTGTGCCTTCCAACTTTACATATATTCTCATTTTGTTCTCTAGTATTTAAAAACTCTCACTTTACTACGTCAAACATTGTTAGTCCCCTTCAACCTCAATTTTAAAATTCTCATAAAAAACAAACAGTATAAATTTAAGTTTTTAACGAAAAATTTGAAATTTTAATTTTTTTGAAATTGAAGAATTTCGACATCTATAGAACTTGCCACTTCGCCTCATAACTCAATGGACAACCCTGTTTACTTAATACGTTATGAATCCTTCGTTTTTTTTAATTCCATTTGCCTTTATTAATGGGCTGTTTGACAGTGGTGGGAACCACTCAGTTTCTACCATAAACTCAATTATAAACAGTAAAAAGTTCTCATATACTACAGTAGCAATTAAATTGCTACAATATAAAACTCAAAGTGGTTCCCACCACCCTTCTAAACACCCACTAAACATAGATTAAGGATGGTATATGGTGAGATTGTTATTAAATATGGGTTTAACAACCTCGTTATAACTACATAACTGTAACTGTTATAATGTAAAATTCTCAGATACTACAATATAAAATAAAAAAAAATGCTATAATAAAATTATTTCAACTTATTTCTAACTGCGTTATCAAACGCACTATAAGTCTTTGTTTAGCCTCTATGATCATTTATGTTCATATATTTAACGTAAATCATGACAAAGAGTTAATACTAATTCAAAGTTTAGAGCATTAAAGTGAAAGTTTTCGAAGAACACGGGACGAGTGAAAATAGATAAAAAGTTGAACACAAGTAGAACTAATATAGTGTTTGACATGATGGTTAGAACTATTGATTAGAATTATTTTTACTGTAACATATGAGAGCTTTATACTGCAACAATTTTGTTATCATTATTTTAACATATAAGAATCTTACACTATTTAAAATTAAAAAAATAATTTAGACTATTTTTCTTAAACACTTTTATCATTCTTCAATTTCAACACCGGCTACGATTGATTTTGTTTTCGTCTTGTTTTGTCTTTTCTTAAGCATCAACATGGATAACCAATATTTCTATTACCTTTTCCATTATCTCAAGCTCTTTTTCCTACTTATTAGTTATATATACAAGGACTGCAACATATTTAGCAACGACAATTGGCTTTCGAACCAATGTTTGGTAAGAACTGGAGAGGATAATATCTTCAACAAATAGCAAAACGTCATGAGAAATGAAAGTACATTTCCTATGTTTGTCAAATGAAAACGTGTACATGGGGATATCAATGTGCGACTTTTAGACACGTTTGTTTTAGGTATTTTTTAGACTTAATACACTCAAATTTAAATTTAAGTATTAAAAATCTTTTAAATAGGTGTTTGTTTCTCTCAAAATTCAAAGTAAATGAGTATCAAGAATCTAACTTTTTAAAGTTATGACTCCCCTAAACTCCTAATATTTGAATATCTTTGACACAATAAAAGCTAAAATTCTTTCTTATATTTGAGAAAAAAATTATAACTTCTTCATTTGATATCTTATTAAGACCTTTTTTTTATTGTATTTCTAGTGAAGAGAGGAATAAATTAATATCCATATTGCATACTTTTTAGGATATTTGTTAATAAATAAAAAACTATTTTTACTATCTCTTCAAACACAAATTACAATTTTATTTTATATTTAGATTAAAACTTAAATGTACATCCAAATGTCAATTTGGACAATAATTGAAATTAGTAATTCAAATCTTAATGCAAATCACACAACTTAAATCAAATCATTAATTCGAATCTATTTATCAAACGGACCTTAAATTAACAAAGCATCACCAAAAATAAAATAAAATAAAAATTGACAAGAAGACTATTCCTAGTCTAATTTTTAGTTGGGAAATCCCTGTTACATTTTTGTTGTTTTTCAGTCCCTTTTTAGTCCTACTTTGAAAATTTCAAATAGACTGACCCCACATCCCCACGTGCAATTTCGGCAAAGCATTAACTTCATGAGAATGATATCAAGGAATTTTGACCATTCCCAAGTTATGTAGAATTTTGAGCATCGCATTTCGCTGTTTACCAAACATGTGTCCATGGTCATAAAGAAGCATATTTTCTTCCAAATTGACAATCACTCGCAAAGTAAGAAAACCACATGAAAATGAAAACGATTCTGATGAATTTATGCCCTTTTGTGCATGGGGTCCTGGAAAACTATATCATTCAAATATACTATTTTGGGGTGCATATTTTCTTTCCTTTCATAGATGGGGTACAATATTTCTCTTTGTATTTTTGGGAAGACAACAAAAAAAAAAAGTTTTGTATAGATTTGTGTAAATCGGTGGAGTGGGTCGGTGAAAATGTTACCAAACTCTAAAAAGCAAGGGAGAAACCATTCTCCAAAATCCAGATTCATGTTCATCTAAAAGGGCACAAGCGTAATATTGCCAGACTCATGTTCATCTAAAATGGCACAAGCGTAATATTGCCATTCTAATTGAGGCTATTTCGCCCTTTAAACCATCACTTTATTAAAAAGAAAAAAAAAAGACTTTTTGAAGCTTTTTAAGGAACGCACTTGATCAAGGCAAATTCGGAAGTCAAAATATAGTTATTAGTAGACATTTATTTTTCAACCATTAGATATATATATATAAAAGAATAAAAAAATTTGTATGATAGAGAAAATAAATTTACTCTATCGGTATTTCAATAGTTAATATGCGGCTGTTTATGTTAATTGTTTAAAACACATAATACAAAATTATTTTTGTCATAAATTAGACTATTGAAAAGTTAATCTACGAAGTAAATACTCATATTTTACTAATGAAATAACATTGTTTTTTTACCATAAAATTTTCAATAAAAAAGTTGGATTTTAATATTAAATTTTCTAAGATGTATATTACCAATAAAAGTTTCTGTCCAGAAAGTCTCTAATTAATTAATTTAATGAAAAGGGCATTTAAGAGAATGGCTGATCAAAATATTACGAAAGCATGTTTTCAAATTTAGTAGAAGAAATAAAGAAAAATTAAAAGGAAAAAATAGTTGGATTTGTAATCAAGGTAGGTTTGATACAGTGGCCGAGAGAGAAGTGGTCGGCTGGTCTGGAATTGGATACTGAGAAGTGCATCCCAACAAAGACCTCCTAAAATAGGCTACCATGTGGCTCTATGTTACCACTGACTGTCACGTGTCACTCGGTTATATATCCTACTTCTTTTGTGGTCCCCACATGCATCAAGCTCTTTTTTCTCGCGTGGAGTGCACGTGACCCTTTGGGTCTCCGACCACCCAACAATAACATGCTCGATCTTTAACGCCCCAATAATCCTTTTTGATTTCTCTCTGAGCAAGTCGGCGGAATCATACGTACGAGGTCCTACAATAATTTAACAATTTTATCTATTAATTGCATTGGACTAATAATTATAATTAATAATTTAATAAAGTAGTCTAAAATTTTATAAATTTATCAATTCTATTATTCCCTGGACATAATTACGACGTTTTGTTATCAATTTGTTGCCATACTATTTAACATTTTGTAGCGACAAAGTTTTTTCCTTTTAAATGGTAATAGTATTTTATATTAGGAAGTTACAAACATCAATTCAAACACGAAAGCACATTTAAACGTTAATATTCGAAGTGAAAGTATCAATGTCAATTACTAATATTTTGATAACTAGTTTAATAAATTTAGCGGATACAAGTATAGATTCCCACTTAACTCAGTAACATTTTACTAATGGAATAGATAATTTTTTATGTAAACCATTTGATTTAATTTTATTTAATTTTTAGAAGTATTTTAGGGTGATAATGAATTATTTTTTGCATGTACATTCATAAATTAGACCGTTAAAATTTAATCAAAACGAGGATAAATATTTATTTCACCAATACTACCAAATAAGAAAAGAAATTATTGTGCCCACCGTTCTAAGCTTTCAATCAAATACACTAACAAAAACGTGGCTTTTGATTGAAGTTACTGTGCACATGACGTGAAACATTTACGGTGGAACAATTGGGAAAGAAATATAATAGGCTATAATTGCTTTCGAAAATTCCTAGAAGTATTTCTTTCTTACCATGAATATAAATTGTTTCCCAGTTTTGCAAACACAACTATAAAAACAAGGGTCTAATCTAAAAGTTCATACAAAATAAGGATATTTATCTCTTTATACTCCACTATTTTAGGTCAATTTAAAACTTATATTTTTAGCTTTTGGTCTTATTTAGATTAAATTTAATATATAAATTTATACTTTATCATAATAAATAGTTGATTAAATTATTCTTAAATAAAATAGCAAAAAATTAAAACTTTAAAATAAGAATAAAACACATAAAACACCTTTTTTTTAGATTTTTTATATATTTTTAAGTTTAAAACCTTAGTATAAAATTCTCTTTAAAGTTTTTAAAGTTCTTTTATTTTTTAATTTAAGAGTATTTGAGTAACTTTTTAGGTCAAAATTAAAAATTAATATAAAAATATATAAATTTTTATATTAAATTTAATCTAAAAAATATATATTCTATAAGATTAAAAATTAAAAATATAATATTTAAATAAAATTAAAATAAAAGATATAAAAAGGTTAATAACCTCACAATATAAAAAGCACACGGTTATTAGATTTAAACAGTGGGCGCTCCTACATGGTTAGTGGATTAGCGAGCAAGTGGAATCTCGAATCTTTTACTAAAAAGAAAAAGAAAAAAAAAACTTATTTCCTATTTTTATCAGGTACATCACGTACCACAACAGTAAATGTTCGCAAAAAAACACCACAAAATCCAACCACTTGCCGTGGGGTCCATGCCAAACTGTCCGTATTGGAATCACCGAGATATGTGCACCAGCGACTGTGCAGATTTGGGCAAAGAGATGCGGGCCGCTGATCTTCCAGAAAAAGGCAATGAACAGCTCGCGATGTAGGTGTCAAATCGCAGTAAGCTTTTTAGGAGATAGAAAGAGAAGGGGGGGGGGTGGGGGAGAGAGAGGTCGCACTGCCAATGATGCGTTTGTCCTCAGCGGAACATAGAATTTATTAGACGCATATCAGACAAAGGAGCACTAAAGGCTGCCTGTCATATCATGCGAGTCATGTTGATGGGATAATCCCGACCGTCTGATTTATCCCTTATCTTAATTTCTTTTCTTCCCTCTGCTTTTATTTCTACTTGGTGTGTTGTTTATCATGATATAATTTTTCTTGCTGGATGATATTGGAATTCAGTAACTGTTCCGAAGGTTGTGTTTGGATGCCTTTTAACTCGTCATCCGATTAAAATGAGTATGTTTGAGGACTAGTTCGAATTTTAAAATTAAAATACCGAAAGAGTTAAAACTAATAAATTTTAATGATATTGCCAAACAAAATCATAATAAACAAGAGCAAATTATTATATGGTGTTTATGAAAGATATCCTTGCTTGGTTGTGAAACAGAGTGTAATATACTTTTTATTTTAATAACATAAAGACAATACATTTTTGCATGACATGTGAATTATTCACAAAAGAGATTGCCTATATGCCCTATTCATCAATAATAAGATAAATAGCGGGCCTTTGTGCCCCTTGCTCAGCAAAAATAATAATAATAATAATGATAAGATTAATAAGATGTTTGGGGTTGTAGTTTCAATTACAAGTAAATGACTTTTATATACTACAGTAAAAAATAAAAATTTATTATAATGTAAAACTCTTATATGTTATAATGTACGGTTCTATTCACACAATGTCAACTATTTTTCCAAACATTATACACTTAGGCAAAAAACCTTGTTGAGAAGAAAAATATTCTTTAACACCCTACCAAAAAGCCTGTGGTCCTGGAAATTTTTTTTATTATCATTTTGATAATAAAAGTGAAGACCTTTTGATTAGCGATTAGCATGAAACTTTATCCTTTAAGTAAAAAAACAAAGAGCTTGGCACGAAACTTAGAAATATGGTGAAGTATGAGCAAGGTGCTCAAACCAGTATGGCATGGTACAATGTACCTATAATTCTACATACAATAATCATAAGCTTTGTTAGAGAAGCTGCTTTCTTTCAACAGAAAACGACAAGATGATTGATTGGCTCTTAGACGTCATCTTATCCTTAGAAATCAGTTAACCATTAACCAAAGTTAATAACGTCATAGATTAAGCATGCAACAACTTCGAAAATTTACGAAGGAGCAATAAAGAGCCACGTTGGTTAAAACCTGGTTAAAATCCTGGTTAAAACCTGGTTAATCGAACCATTATAACTATATATCCTTCCTCAAACTGCATTTATTAATGAAAATTCTTTTTTATCTTTATTGGTTAAAATTTTATCATTCACGAACCTATAAGCTCCGGTTTAACATATAGCGTATTTTTTAAAATGAAACTCACTTTTTGGTTATTAACGAAATTGTAACCAAAAGAAATTAAATAAGATTGCTCTAGCTCAGCTAAAGTAACCTTGGCAAATTTGTAGCTTTCTTTTCGATCAATATTGTAAATGTGTTTTTAAAGTTTCAAACTTCAGGTGGCATTTAAATATTTTTCACTTGATGGGCATTCTTACTTAATGTCAAAAATGACGGCTTTCCATTTTATTTCAAGTGGGTTAATCCACAGAAAGTTATATTATTGAATGCTAAAATTTAAACTCTAATAGTTTTAAACAACTCATCAGTTTTTTTTTTTTTTTTTTTGGCTTAAACTTGTCGACACAAATGTTTCCACGTCTCTAGAAGGAACAAAGTAGCTTCTTTCATGAGTGGCCGAAAAAAGAGCAATAACAACATGTGAATAATCCTTCCACAGCCAAACAAAACCCCAATGTGGCCTTATTAAGACAACGTTTGATGTCCCAATTTTATTGTGCTTTCCACATCAATTGTTCACCACCCACCCACCCACGCCACCCCCCCTCCCCCTCCTCTCTCTCTCTCTCTCTCTCTCTCTCTCTCTATCTCTCCATAATGCTTTAGGCACTTCTGAAAGCTGTGGGTTAAAATGAAAGGTTCTTCTGCCATAAAATCTTATGCTAATATTGCACGTTTTAACAATTAAATTTAATCAAAATTACTTCAAAGGTAAAAATATATATATAATAAACTTTTTTTATCACATATTTAACAGTTAAAAAAACAGAACCCCATCAAAAGTGCATCTTTTAAAGCCCTATCACATAAATCTCTTAAAATGAAATAAGAACTCTATGTTACCTATTTTGGTACTACCTTTTTTTTTATTTTTAAATTTTCTTTGCCACACCTTTTGTTGAACATCAAAGTCTAACATCCGCACACAACAGGCAGGCACAGGCACCAACTATAAAACGGCCACCACCACCATACAACATTGATGTATATCCTTTTAGCTTGTGGGAGACCCCACCAATAGCTTTCTTCATGTTAAAAATCCTCACACCCTACTATATTGAAAGTGTGGTATTTGACATGCATAGTTAAACTAATTTTTTAAAATTAATTTTTTTTTAAATATTATAATATATAAAAATTTTACACTATAATAATTTTTTACTTTTTATTATAACATGTAAAAAATTTATACAATTTATGAAAAAAAAAATTAGTTGTAATCATTTTTACCGAACATCAATCAGTTTTGTCACCTACCTCTCATTGCCTCTAATTGATATCTCTGTCTATCTATAACGCAATACATTCCCCCTTGCTCTTTTTTGGTTCTTCTATTTTTCGTTTGTTTTTCTTTTTCCTCCCATCATTTAATATTGATTGCATCCATCACTGGCTTTTGCATAGTTTTTGTTGCCTTCTTTTTGTTTTTTTTTTTTTGGGTCCTTTTCGCTTTTGTGTTGTTTTCCCTCACGCGCCGCCTAGCTACTGTGCCAGCTCTTCTCATTGGGTAGGTCTATTTTTGGTCATTTTTCTGGTATTTTTCTTTCCCTTGAAAAAAAAAATTAATAAAATAAGAGATTGCCACTATGACTATGGATCCTCGGTTCCTTGACCCTCCAAATTGAAAGACAATTTCAGTCGATACATTTGTCTATCTCCAAGGGGGAAAAAAAAAAAAAAAAGAGAGAAAGAAAAATTAAAAAAACTCAATATGTTACATTGCCTTGTATTTTTAATGAAGGTACCATATATTATGAAAACAGATAATTAAGTTGTTCTCCTGTAGTAATACCCGACGATGGTGCATGTTTTTCATCTATTAGATATGATAAAAATATTTTTTTTTAATAAATTTAATGGTTAAAAAATAAATAACTATCCATAGTTTGTTTGTTTAGTAGGAGAAGAACACCCAGTAATTAACATGATTTTGAGCCAAAGGATATGGTTGGTGATTGTGATAATTAGAAGCATGAGGTTGGTGGCTAGAAAAGTAGATATATTCATACCGACCACCATAAAGCACTCCAAATGTTCTATTAATTGATTGTTGTTGTTGGGCTAAGGATATGGAATGTATTGTGTACCTAATGATGCAATGCTTTCCTGTGATTCCCCACTGCAGCATGTTTTTCACATAAAAAGGCGAACAAAATCTAGTCCCCTATATATATACATATTTTATTTTTTAACAATATTTGATCAAAGCACTCTCCATGCATGATTATGGTTTGCAATAATATAACCTAACAACCCACCATTCATTTTTGCTTTGAATACGAAGATAACTTTATTTTGGATCTTGATTCTGATGGCGAGTGTTGTAAGGATATGCCATGTGACAGAGACAGTTGTGACACCTACGGTAACTGTTAAATTTTTTTATAATGTTCATGAATGTGAATTTTACACAAGAGATTACTACAATGATGAACGATAATTGTAACCTTAATGAAGCTTTTTCGTCGGCCAAATCACGACGTACCATAATAGGGGAATGATAAGACTAGCAATTGGGCTAATCCTAATCTTAAGCCAAATCAACCAAAATCAATCTTATAGATTATATAATAATTGACCATGTTCATATCTTCTCGTTCTTTCCCCTACTTTCCACTTATTGAGCTTGTTCAGCATGCCAAATTCATGAGTTGCAAATTGCTGCCT
The DNA here is from genome assembly GCA_946598075.1 of Artocarpus hirsutus. Taxonomy (NCBI): domain Eukaryota; kingdom Viridiplantae; phylum Streptophyta; class Magnoliopsida; order Rosales; family Moraceae; genus Artocarpus; species Artocarpus hirsutus. The sequence goes on along the minus strand of CAMOHE010029476.1, from coordinate 53,190 downwards.
TTCACATGGGACGAGATGTCTTGGTACTTGACACCATGACAGAGAAGTTTCAAGATTGATGCTTGGTGAATTCCTTTCATAAAATGCTATATAGATAGCCTATTATTAGATAACTCTTGAATATACACCTTTCTTATTAATTATTGAACAATAAATTGACAAAAACAACTTATGATGGGCTTATGAGTCTTCAGAGTATGCAGCTAACTTCTTTTTGTGTGGAAAATATAATAGGTGTCTAGTATTTTTAGTTTCAACTAAAACTTTTAGTTGTTGCAAAGTAAAGCTTTGGCAAACTATAATATTAAGAAAAAACGAGCTATAGTGTAAAGCTCTCATATGCTGCAATGACAATAACCAAAATTTGCTTGAAGCAATGATCTTAAGTACCTTATAAGATTTTTTAAAAAATAAAATATCGTAGTATATGAAAGCTTTACACTATAAATAGTACCTATTTGTTGTTTTTTTTATTTTTTTGGAAGGGGACCCTATTTGTTGTTTCATGTTCCTCTATTTTTTTTTTCTCTTGCTATTAGTGTATTACTCTATACACATGCAAGTATAATTAATGGGTGTAACATTCCTTTATAGATATAATTAATGGGTGTAACATTCCTTTATAGATATGTACGACACACAAATAAGTTGATACGCGTTAAATTTGAGAAGTGCTTCACCAACAAAGCATCTATCCTCCTTTTCCCAAAAGCCCATATGCACGGAATGAGTTGTGAGAACGCACTGTATGCCGTTATTTTATTCTTTGTAGAGAACCGTATTGAATAGATATTATTCTAAGATCAATAGAAAGAAGAGAAAAAATATCTATATGATAATGATGATAATGATGTTGAAGTTGATTGAAGGGAAAAGGCAGGTGACAATAGAGCATGCTTGCTTACACAATGCTTGTTTTTTTCCCCTCTTTTCTTTGGTACAAATTTATGTCGTTTAACTCAATTGGGACTCAAAAAGAAGTGACCATTATCAACATATAATAAGCTAATAAACGGAATATTTTTAATGTGCCACGAGCTCTATAGATTAGATTAAAGTTTTTAATTAATTTCCCAATTGCTGGTTTCCATTGAGTATATATTTTCCTCATGAAAATGATAATAGCAAAGAGAAATGGATGGGCCACTAAGAGGCTGCAAGATGATTGTTCTTCTAAAAACGTGGGCACTAAAAACGTGGGCGATTTAATCTGGTCAGGGTACAGTTATTCAAGAGAGCTTCTGAAGTATTCAACAAATGGGTTGGAGAGAAAGGAGAAGTCCAAAAGAAAAGGAAAAAAAAATGCAATTATCTTCATCTCTATTGCAACTTCAGCGGCAGCGCCTCATCAACTACCCAATAACCTAAAGAGTAAAAGGGAAAAAAAAATTTAAAAAAAAAAGTTAGTTCTCAACGTTTGATCTTTACCGTTTTATCAGTTATGGTCAGTTTGAGTGGAGACCCCTAAAGCAAACCAAAGTTTCTCCAAAAGGGTGTCATAATTTTATGATTCTTGGGGTTACTGGTAAGATTTACTAAAAATGAAGAGGGGAAAAAAAAGGAAAATTGAAAAGAAAATATTTGTTGGTTGCATAGGGAGCACTTGTTTATATGGGTGTATATGGGAGTTTTATAGTCAATATTGGCTGTCCTTGTGACAAATATCCTTAACTAAAATATTAATTACGAAGATTTTAGTGAACTAAATAGAGTTTGAAAAATACTTATTGACAAGCTCTGTTTTGAACCATTAAATATAAAAATTATATTCATTGATTTGTAAGTTTTTTATTTTGATGGAATTTTCAAAAACCATGAACTATCAACAGGTTAATTTTACAACAGAAAGCTAACAATTATGTTTGAAAGTGGGCGAACTTTGTCATGGTTAAGGTGGAAGATTTTTCCATTTTTCCAACTTGCATGATTAAGAAATGATTAACAGGTGGCACGCGCCACAAGCTTGATTCCTACACGGCGTACTTGTAACTGTTTGATTTGTCATGTAAGTCGTCTGTGCACGCTTGAAGTTGAAGGTTTGAAAATCTGGAGTTTCTTTGGTTGACAAACAGAAAATTGGGAAAAGACACGCATATCTTTAGCATTAATAATCACTTCTGCATTTTTTTTTTTTTTAAATCTTCATCTTATATATAGCTTTAATGTAAGAAAGAGATTAAAGATTACATCACGATTGAGAAAGCATGTGTTGCTTAATTCAAATAGAGAACTAGACTTTTTTCCTTCGGTAAGTTGACTATCTACATGAAATTATACGTTTCTAGAGAAAGAGTTAAAGATGGATTCACCAGAACCTTGTTTAAAGATGTTTATTTGACTTTTCTACACTCCTTTTCCCTTAAAAAAAGTGGTACATATACTCCTTTGTCTGTACTTGGGGACTACAATTCTTGTGGATTGGACCTTTTCTTTTGGGCTTCTGTTGGGAACATGGACCTGGGTATCGTTGAGGTGAGGATTGCTAACGCCTACACACACACACACACACAAGCTTAGATAAATATCGAAGATTGCTATAAGACACAACTTCGAGCAGGTTGGATAGATTTTATAGACTTTTTAACCCACTCAATCAAAGTTTGAGTAAGTTAATTTTAAATCTAATACATCTAATGAACCCAAATTTTAAAAGTAACCCACCCAATTAAAGTTTGAGTGGATTGATCGAATTAAGCATTATAAAAAAGAAAAAAATTTAAACCAATAATTTACTAAAATAAGAAATATATAAGGAAAAAAACTAAAATTCGTAAGATATTTGATGTCTAACAAAACTTAAATGCATAAGTCATACCTAACAAACATAACATAATAAAAACTAAAAAAATAGCCAACGGCTGACAATGTCGGCGAGAAGAAAACCAAGTGAAAGAGAGGCATGACCGTGGAGTTTGGCAACGATCAAATAAAGAGGCTTTTTTTGGATTTTGAAGTAAAGAAATAGATACTTAGATAAGTAGGGCTGTGAACGGAATGCAAATGGGTCTAGGTGTGCATACCGGAGCTGAAAATGGTGAAGGCTTTTTTTTATTCTTTTTTAAGAAATTGTGCAGTGTGCATTAGACATTAGAAACTAGAAACTAAAGAGTAACAAATTAAAGTTTGGAACCAAATACATGAAGTCTTCATAAGCTTTGTTACTATTTTTTTTTTAGAGAATAAAGGTTTTTTTTTTAAGTATAAAATTATATTAAAATTACAACATTAAATATATATAATAAATAGTATATATATTTTTTTACTTTGAGTGGTTCGGATTATTTTAGATTTAAAAAAAAGTCAACCCAAACCCACCCAATGAAAAATTGGATTGGGTGGGTTCATAGAAATTCTTATTCGGATTTATAGGATTCGAATTATCTCAGATTTCATTGGGTAGGATCAATCAGATTCGTTGGATTGTCAGATTTTTAGTTCACCCCTAGTGCTAAGCATTATCATTAATAAAAAGTGAGTCTCATAACTATCCATTAATAAAATGTGGGTCCAATAGTGTGAGACCTATAAGTGGGCCTACCTTTTATCAATCATAGTGCTTAACACAAGTAATGCCTTTAAGCATTTTTCTATGACCAAAATTGAAACCACAAAAAAGTTGTAACATAAATTCTAAAAATATATAAAAACTATAACATGCCACTAAATTTTCTCTAAAATATTTGTAGATCTTATCACACAATATTAAGCGAGCTAGTTTTTTGCACTTGAAACAAATGTGCAATCAATTCAAGATCAGCTCCTTTTTTTTCTCTCTCTCTTCTGATCACAACTCTTTACTCTTCCGTCTTTATTTGTATTTAACTCAAGATGTTTTGTATAGGACTCCCTTTTTTTAAGCTCTCTTTTGAGGTTGTCGCAGCTCTTCAGTCATGTTTATTTTGATAGGAAAAAGAAATTGTACTAAATATTATTTTTTTAAAACTAATTGTAGTAAATATCATGTTTTAATCTATCAAAAAAATCTACCCTTTGTTTGGCACACAATGGTTCCTACCACAAACTCAGTTATAAATAGTAAAAAGCTCTCACATGTTATAGTAACAATAAAAAAATTTGCTACAGTACAAAACTCACACATGCTACAATAAAAGTTGTTCTAACCAACGGTTCCCACCACCTTCCAAACACCACCCTAGTTTCAAAAATATTTGTAGTAAATAGTAGATCTATGATATAAATAATTTATTTATCTATCTTATTTATCGTGTAAATAATTCTTATTTTATATCGTAAATACTTTAAGGAACAAATAATTTATTTACCCCTTTGATTATAGTACACGTAATTATTATTTGCATAATTATAAACTATTTGTATCATAAATATATTATTTACTATAAATATTTTCAAAACTTTCAATTATCTTTAAAAGTTTTAAAAGGATGTTATTTCTCGTGTTCTAAAAAACATTGTGTCTTCGATTCCCGTCGATGGGCTGCAGCTAATTTGGGCTGACAACGGAGAATATCTGGCCCATTACAATCCGAATTTTAAGTATGACATGAACTCAAATCCTAACGGGCTGTAAGAGAGATCCATGGTTAAACTTCTTGTAAAAACACGGGTCGCTTTTGTGGTGGCTCGAGCACTGAAGCCTCGATGTACCAATGTCGGGTTGTAAGCATATTATTTCATTTTACAATTCTAATGCTGGAAGTAAACAAGTATTATCTCGTTTTTAATCTAATACAAAACATGAATGCTGAAAACTAAGCAGAATTTGTTAAAATTACTATTCTAAAATGTGAAATTAACAAAATATAATCTTATTCGTTTTTGCACTGAATGACAATTTGATCACGTGAATGTTACTTCAAAATTGTGTGGGACCGTTAAGGTTATATGTTGGGAATTCTTTTACATGTAACAAAGAAGAATTCAAAACACAAGTCCTCTTTGACAATCTTTAATGCATAAATTGATATAAATTTGACTTTCTAAGGACTTGATGTTTCATCTTTAAAAAAGTCAACCTATTAAGTTGAAAGATTTAATATGTTTATAAGTTGATGTTTATTGTTATATTTTAACAATCAGGGACTTAAATTTTTCAACCTTTAACATAAACAACATCGATGCAAACAATTTTGTATTTTTCACATTATTTGTTTTGACTTGGAATTTGCTTTCTTACTATGATGTTCCAAATGCCAAAAAATATAAATATATATAGTGGAAGGAAGAAATAATAAAAACACTCCAGAAGTTACACATTTCTGGTTGCCCATGATGGTTGGGGGATATAGTTTAGGCTCATGTCCAAATCGTTTTTGAATTTGTAAAGGTGTCGAGCAGTTTCTTTGCAAATATATTTTCAAAGGTTTCATGCCCAATATTAATAATTGCGAAGCCAAATGAGTAAGAACCATGAGATATAGCATAGATATTTTCTTGAAGTCAGATTTCTTATCCTACCTAGCAAGGTCTAGTCCGATCAAACCTACGAGTGAAAATAAGGCCTCGAAGTGAGGGGATATTGGTTCAGTGTCTGACAAGGAGTTTCCAATGCTCACGTCAACATACCAAACAAAGAAAATGAGAGGAAAAACATAATACAGGCAAAGTTAACTACCTTAATGGTGGAACTAATACTTCTATTTATAGAGTTTGGTCTAGACCGTATGTGAACCAATTTTTGACCTACAAACTAGATGCATGGTACAACGTCCTAAAGCTAGTTATATTTTGAGAGCTGGTTGTATGATGTCCTTGGTAGGTTATTTTTCTAACAAAAAAAGTGTTCGTCCAATTAGACATTGTCTTAATTGGGGACTAGATAGGCCGACCAGTTAGGGCTATTGATTCGGGATGCAAAGCTAGCCTGGTCCATCGAAGACCTATGGTTGGGCGTGGTCGATGGTTAGCCGGACGGAATGGAAGATATGTTGTACCCACGGCCAGCCAGTTGTGAGCTGCTTGACCGAGACAACGAGATTGTGTGATAGGGGTTGTTAGACGCTTTGTCTGGATACCCTCACAGGAAGCACAAGTTCCTTTTTCCTTTTAAAAAAAATAAAAATAAAAACATCAACTGTAATTTATTGTGATGTTCACCAAGTGGATGATTCTTTGTTCCGCTGTCTTGGCCTTCTGGTCTCAGAGGAAACGTGCAATTGAAGAAGTAAGAATCAAATGATTACGGTCACTGTTTTGACAACCCAAAAAGTTTAAATAAGATTGTCAAAATCATAATTAAGCTTTTCCATTCCTCCAATTAAAAGTGATTAATAAAAATGGCTCACCCTTCAAGGCAAAATGGAAAAGCCCAAACACAGACAAAGATCCAAGTGTCGTGGGGCCTATATATGTAATTTAGCATATTCTGTCCTGTAAAACCACTCTAGATAATTGATTACGTATAGGAACCATTCGTAAGAATATTTTTTATGAGAGTTTTATATTGTAGTAATTTTTTTTTATTATAACATGTGAGAGCTTTATACTTATTATAACTAAGTTTGTGGTTTACATCATTCTTAACCAAATACCCTTTTAACATAAGAAAGATCTTTTTAGCAAAAAAATATATATTTAAGAGAACTAATCCATTTTTTTATTCTCAAGATTGATACCGTATACAATGTTTGATAATGTGGAACTCTATTCAACATACTACCATAAAATGTAGATAGAATCAAAGCAACGTTACGTTTTTGTCCCATAATTAGAACATTAACCAAGTCCCACGTCCTCTCTACGTGAGCGTGGGTCCCACTATCTCGTCAAATTTATATTACAAAAAATCAGTTTGGTTTCTAATCAAGGCAAGCTAATCTTTCTCCCAAATGCCCTTTTAAAAAATGTTTTTGCCCCAGATTTCTTGAAGGGAAATAAGTGTTGTTATCCTTTGAGATTAAGAAAATATTAAACTAACCCATGATACAATATACGTGTTAGGTCGAACTTTATTTAGAATATATTATTGTGGTGAAATTGTAATTAAGTTATTTCTCCTTTTCTTTTACCAAAAATGTTAATTTAGATATTTTCATATTCGTACAGCATTGATGCGTCTGTTCATGTTTTTAGCCAAGGGACAAAATAAATTCCCCAATATTTCACTCGAATCTTGGATTTGATCGGAAGGGGAACATAATAAAAACAAATATTTACCAATGTGGGCCTATTGTAAAAGATAACGAAATTTAGTATGTTTGGTAAAGTTAGTTTTAATCAATTTTTTCAATTAAGAATAGTATAAAACCTTTACATATTACAATAAAAAATTACTATAATATAAAGCTCTCGTATATTATAATATTTACAAATTTAACTACTATGTCAAAATAAAGAAGAAAATTTCACACATCCAATTTTCATAAGGCCTTCTGTTAAAAGAAAATTCAAGAAATTTTGAATGCAAAAAAAAAAAAAAAAAACAGTGCAAATAGAGAAAGAAAGAGAGAGTAGGTAATGATGGTGTTTTTCCGTTTAGGGGGTGTTTGCTTTAGGGGTCTTTTAGCGTATGAGCCGGGTTTACATCGCTCTGTCCCCTCTTTGGACTTTGGCCCCCGAATATTATTATTATTATTAATTTTTTTACTGTTGTCTCTTCTCACGTGCGTTCCTGCATGGTCAATCCTACGGTTATGTTTTTCCCGTGCTCTCTCAATAAATCGCCAAATACACGGCGTTTGATTCTTTTCCTTTCTCCACCTCTCAGCATATTTGCTTGAAATTCAAGTAGAGTTATAACTTTACTATTTATAAAATTATAAGTAATAATTTGATTTATAATATATTTTTTAGACTAGATCTTATTGTTTTATTAATAACAGAGTTATAACCCAATAGAAATAAATAAAATTGCTCTTAAAATAAAATTCAATATGAACTTATTACTTCAAACTATCCGTAATAAGAAACTCTCAACAGCTACAATACAAAAGCCTTCACAAGCTATAACGAGCGTACAATCCAATATGAACTGATTGATTGTTTTAGTGATTAAAGAAGTATTTTAGGTACTTCAAGTTTAAAGTATAGATGAATATTGGCCTATTTTTCAAAAAAAGAATATTGGTTAGAGGGTGTTTAGCAATTAGTCAATATGTCCTTTAAAATCCTTTACTTTTGGTAAATTATTCCTTGAGTAAACTAGGATTGTAGGGTGATCTCGAATAAAAAATGTCTATTCCTTTTAAATTTGAAACATGATATCCTATGCATATTATAATATTTTGAATAAAAAAATTATTTAAATCAATAATTTAAACTACTTTTCTGGATATCCTAGACAAGTTACCAAACCTATTGAAATATTAATTATATTGTTAGTGTATTTAAAATTAAATTTGCAAATTTTGTTTAATTGAGATAAATAGGACCTTGAATGGTGACTGATAGCATAATTTTTCTTATAGTGTATTTTATTTTTAATATGTAGTTTATATCAAAATCATTCTAAATGTTAATGGCAAAAAAAATAAACGCTATCAATCGAACTTTTGAATTACACAATGCAAAAACAAGTAGCACCATTTCCTTCGTAATTTGACACTACAGGAGTAATTTTTTTTTTGGATAATGTATCTTTAGCTTATTCTTAATACATATTATACATTTTGAATGATTTTGAGTATGTTTGAGAATGTAGTTGGAATTAATAAGTTGAAACTAATTTATCGTGGTATGTGAAAGCTTTACACTATAACAAATTTTTGCTTTCATTGTAACATGTGAGAGTTTGTATTGCAGTACTTTGAATTAATAAGTTTCAATGACATTATCAAATAAAGCTTTTAACATTATAATTTTAGATTTTAAATTCATATCTTATTTATACGTGCTTTCGGTCAAATATTAATTGGAATACCTAAATGACGACTTTATTGCCAGATATTGAGTTGTTGAACAAGTTAATAAATTTAAAGAGTAAAGTTGTTATTTAAGCAATTGATGAAGAAAATGTAGAAATTTAACAAACAATTATCGGTGGACATCTATCTTTCCAATCGTTATATTTACTAAAAAGAATTATTTTAATCAAATTTAACAATTTTAAAACTTATACAATCAATGAGGGTTTTTCCGCGAACAAAATTCAAATGTATGAAATTGAAAGCATGACATATACCATTTCTTATAAGCTCAAAGTACAAGGGATTCAAGAGCAAAACATTTTTTTTTTTTTTTTACCGGTAATGCAATGTCACTCTAGTTGATGTATAAACGTTTTTTGACGAATAAGATTGATCTATTAGTTTCGCTACGATGGTGCTAGAGCAGGGAATAAGAGACACATGTGTCACTGTCGGCACCGCTGGTCAACGAGTTTTTTCCTCGTGAAGTGAAGGTCCTGTCAATCGTCAAGCGCAAGACAATTGAATCGGCGAGTTTTTGAGATTTTGGGGCCACATTCTGTGGGGCCAACAAACAATCGGTCTCATTGCCAGCTCTTCGCAACTTGTGCCATTCTTTTCCCCAAAACACCCCTTATAATGAGGCTTTTGGACTTTATTGCCGCTTTTGCCCTTGCTTATTTTGGGATTTAGCTTCCGGATTTCCGTATTTTGAAATTAATGTATTATTAGTGAAAGACAAGTATTTCCTTCCATTTTGTTTTTTTTTTTTTGAGGACAAAATTTCCTTGTTTTTGCTTGGAGATTATCGTGTGCAAACCATTCTCCACAGAAAAAGGTACGATTTTGAAATTTTTTCCCTTTTTCAATGTCTTTCATATTTATATATTTGTATTATTTTCCAAATATGTAATCGTTAAATAAATAATTTTTGTCATTACCTAGTGATGGAAAATAAAGCGTAAAATTTGTTGAAGTTTATTTTAAAATGTAGGGATCTTTATTTCCTAAAGTTTTTTTTTTTTTTTACACAAACCGACATGTAAATAAATAGTGCGCAAAAGTTTTAACATTTAACATATATATAGAAATAAATGTTAGTGGGTATTGTACAGTAGTTTCCATCAACGATTGTCGAAAGAGGTTAGAAATATTATTACAAGCTATGCTGGGTGGCAGGAAATTCTCTGACAAATGGGCTGAGTTGTATTTTTGCACCCCACTTTCTTACCCTCTTTCTTGTTTTCCTTCATTTTCTTTTTTTGTTTTTGGTTTTCGTTAATTAATTTTAGTCGCAAAAGACGAAATTGGCATCGCTATGTAACAAAAAGAAAAACAACTTTGAGTTTTTTTTTTTGAGCCCCCGGTATCCGGGCTTATTATGAACAGCGCAAATCTTTAAAGACGCTCAACGTTCGTATGGTTTAACCTGATTAATTCGGAGTCGATCTTTAGAGAAACTTAAAGATAACAAGTATTTTTAAACACCGACAATTGCGTTCACAAGAACTCAACAACTTTGAGTTAATTATTCCCATCAAATTTCCATTTCTAATGTGCCTCTCATTACTCTTGAACTACTGTTTAGTGGCTTCATCAACCTGCTTTTATTGGAAATTTGGAATGCTAGTGATATCATTAATTAGGAAGAAACTAACATGTTAAATAATTCCCTTTTCTTTTACCTCAAAGACAATTTCATCACATAAAATTAGCAACATCATTTTCTTTACAGAGACGAGGAAATACAAAGAGCATATTTGACCACATATAGGGTGTTTGGTAAAGTGAATTAGAACCAATTTTGTTTAAAAACACTGTAATATGTACGAGCTTTATATTGTGTCACTTTTTGCTTTTTACTTTGCCAAATACACTCTTAGTTGGAACAACAAATTCATAGTTCAAATTGATTTTGCTACAATAATTTTTCTTACAAAATTTGAATCGTAAATTGTTACTACAAACATGATTTGAATTATATCATCAAAAGAACAAAAATAAACTACTAAAACTAATATCAATGCAGGATTCCTCCAATTCACATCCTTGTTTTCTAATCATCAAAGAAGAGGGTGTGAAATAGTAGAAGCTGGCATTTGATACCTATCTTTGATATTTATCAACACAAAAAAGAGTACATTTGGTAACACAGTTAAGACAAAAAAATTAAAACGGATTTATTGTAACATGTAAAAGTTTTATACTGTAGCTTGTTTTTCTTTTACATTGTAGCATGTGAGAAGACGTTGCAAAACAAAACCAAAACCAAAACCAACTAAAATGAAAAAAAAAAGGAAGAAAATTATAAACTTTGTGTGAAAGATAATTACATAACCAGTAAAGGGCAGTTTAGTCCATAAGAAGAATTGGGTCCCCATCAACAGCAATATCTCCAGGTGGGTGGTCATTTCGCCCTTTGCAAGTCGCTTTCCTTTTTTTCCCCCTCTGTCTCTGTCTCTGGTAACCGCTTGAGCAGTTTTAACTAGTAGGGATCAGTGAACATCCACTGAGACAAACAGAGTCACAAAAAAAGAAAAAAGAAACAATCTCGTATTATTATGCAAAAGAATACATACACAGAAAAAATGCTCTGTTTATCCCTTAATCCCTCCCTCCTTCTCTCCCTCAAACCCCCTTGAGCGATCTTCTCACTCCTCGCACTTCCTCTCTCCTCTCCTCTTCTTCTTCCCCAAAGCCCTCCTTTCTCCTCACCATTTTAGCTCAAATCAGATAAAAGTTGTAACCATTAGATCAGAGTCCCAGACCATGAAAATCGACTCCAGAACTTCTGGGTTTCTTATTGTTTTTCTCCTTCTTCTTCTACAAGTTCGGTCTATGTTTTCCTACCCAACGCCGCCCATGAACTGTACGGACACCTCCCGGCTCTGCACTTCCTACCTGGCTTTCAGGCCCAAGGCGAACCAGACCCTGGCCGTGATCCAGAGCATGTTCGACGTTCTGCCCAGCGACGTCACCGTCGAGAACTCCGACGTCGGTGGAGGAGGACGGGGACACGTGTTCGTGAGGAAGAACTGCTCGTGCGCGGAGGGAATCAAGCAGTACGCGACGAACACGACGTTCACGGTCAGGTCCGGACAAGGTTTGGTGTACGACCTTGTCGTTGACGCCTACGACGGGCTGGCGCTCCTCCCTAAAACCACCAGGGCCGCCAGGTACGGCGCCATCGTCTCGCTCAACCTGTTCTGCGGCTGCTCCAGCGGGCTCTGGAATTACTTGATGACTTACGTCTTGGAGGATGGCGACACCGTCGAATCGCTCGCCAGCCGATTTGGGGTCAGCATGGATAGCATTGAGAAGGTCAATGGGATTGAAAATCCCGATAATGTCACTGTTGGTTCTCTCTATTACATCCCTCTCAATTCAGGTCAGTTTCTTTTCTTTTCTTTTTATTATTTTTTTGTTAACAGTCTTTATTTTGTTTAATTCAGTTATTTTTTCATCATTAATGTCAATTTCAGAGCTATGCGTCATAATTATTTGGAAATCTACTAAGATTGGCCTTGATTAAAAAAAAAAAAGTGTAATGTTTTCTTAATTGGGAAGTTAGTTGGACTGACCTAACTTGTGTTATAAATTTATGAGCTGTGACAAGGATATGATCACGCTGAAAAAATTGGATGCATGAGACGTCAAATTGACTCCATCACATAATGCCTTGCTGTTGTGTGAAGTTGACGTGTATTGTTGTGAATATCTAAATTCTTCCCTTGTTATTAGTGTTCTCGTTTTTGGCGGATTGGAACTAAGAACAATCCATTTCATGGCATTTGTAAAATGGAAAAACTCTGCAGAAATAGTTGGAATCTTGGCACTTTCTGCTAGTTTAGTTGTGGGCATTCCTTAGTTTTGTCCTAAACAATAGTTCTCAAAAGATCAGGTGAATTCAAAACGAAAAGACAAATTGGCATGTAGCTTTCTAACAAGAACTCGACTTTTTAGTTGTGAACTTAAGCTTTGATGTGGATGGGTTTCATTAAACAAAATGATGAATTGCTTAAAAGAGTTAAGAAGAACTCGTTATTTTTTATTGGTTGAATAAATTTCTTAATGAATGAACTCAAAGTTAATTCACTATAGCAGTGTTCTGCTCTTTGAATATTATCTTTATTCATTTGATGATTAAATTTGGTGTATTGTCCTGGTCATTCTTGATAGGAGCTTTATTAATAACAAATTCTCTTATTCTAATAGGAATTTAAACATTTACTTATAGTTCCTCTCATAAATTATAGTTCCCGGTAACCCTTATCCTCTAAAGGCTGATGCTCCTCCCAGTACTCCTGCGCCAGCGCCATCAATTCACAATTTCTCAGGTATGGAATTACATGTCTCCATTAAAGGAAATCAACTGTCATTGCTGAGGTGTAACTGCTTATTTTTTTTCTAATGAAAGTAAAATTTTTAAAGTTGAGAACTAGTAAATTATGGTATATAGCCATCTTTTTTTCTGGCATCTAAGTTAATGTTTGACAATTAAATTTTAAACATAACAAACTGAAATCACGGTCAATTTTTATGTTTGTGTTACATATCTTGAGAAAAAGAAATGGTAAGAAGTTGCTTGAGTGACAAGGTAAAACAATCTTTGGCAACCTTTATACAAGGTGTCATGTGTCTGCTGTGAAGAAGAGACAAAAAGAGTTATCGGATATTGTTGTTATTTTTGATTTTCAGTCTTACCTCTTAGACTCTTCTTCGTGCAATACTTGATTGATCCATTTTGTGTCGTGGTTCTGCTTGTACAATTCTAATTTTCTTTCAAGAAAACCTAACTTAAAAGTAGTACTTATGGCTTTCACAATTCGTACTTTGAAGGAAGGATAAACATTGTCATAATTAAGAAGGATCTCTTCTGATTTTTCCTCGATTCTTCGAGGGGAAAAAAAATTTTCTGCTGGATGATGAGTTATAATAACTTGTTTGCTATCTGTCTGCAGAAAATCAAGTAAATCATAAAGCTCATGCACCATATATATGGATTGTTGGGAGTTTGGGGCTTGTTCTTGCACTTATTGTAATAAGTATAGTTTTATATCTTTCGATGAGGTCATCGCGCTGCTTTAATGAGGCACGAAGAGGTCATCCAAGAGATTCAGAGAGCCAGAATTCTTGTAAGTTTCAGATTCTTCAGAAGCCAAGTTTTTGTTGCGCTTCAGGAACATACATCTGCTGTAAGTCTGGATATTGCAAGCAAACCAACGGAGAACCAAAAAGCCACCAAGTAACTATCCCTAAAGGTTGATTTTCAGAACGATCTCTTTTCTTCTTTTTTTTTTTTTTTTTAATTTTTTTAATATCAGTGTATGCTTTAGAAGGGAGTGAGCAAATAAGATTGTCTCCTGATTACTCTATTGGTAGAAAAAGACTAGTCTCCTGGTTACTCTCTTGGTATAAGAAAAACCACAATGTCATCGGTTTTTTGGTTCTGCGTACTTGTTGGGCTCTTTCTTTCTCTTGATAGGATAAAAGAATACCTGATTTTTGTGGTTCTCAGATGAATGCCCTAACTTGTCTCTCAACTAGTTTCTTATTTTAAATGTCTCTCTAACCGAAAGGCTGAAATGTATTGACGGTGACATAGGAAGATTATATCCATAGTAGTCGTTCTTTTATACTTGCACTATCATTTGTATTAGCTTATTTACTTAGCTTTATTTGTTTTATATGTCGTATGCTTTAGTTGTTATTTTCATTATTGTTTTGTAAGAGGGATATAAATACCCTTCTTAGCCAATTGTAAGGAGACTTAAAATATTAAGTATTGAATACAAGTTTGAGTGTTTTTCTCCTAGTTGGGGATTTCCCCCTTGAGGGGCCCTTTTTTTTTAGGTGGATTTTCGAATTCTTTTTCTATATTAGGCCAGTAAAATTCTGTTTTCCAATTTTGCTTCGTCACTTAGCATTTGATAAGATGTTAGGCTACTCTTTTCTTCCTCATTTATGTAATTATAAGACCACTTTCTCCTCAAGTTTAAGTTGTTTGACTGGTCTTCTTTATTTGTTGAAGTTCTTGGGACCGATGTATTTGAAATCGAGAAGCCTGTGGTCTTCACGTTCGAAGACATCTTTTCCTCAACAGATGGATTCTCAGATTCAAATGTTTTGGGGCATGGGACATATGGTTCTGTTTACTGTGGGCTCCTTAATGACCAGGTTTGCAGCCATATCTATTTTGCTTCTTGTAAGACACACTGTTGACGCATTTATATTTATATATTGGTTCATTGGCGTAATGGCAACTTGACTTGATGTTTCAGGAAGTTGCTATTAAAAGAATGACTGCTACAAAAACTAAAGAGTTTCTTGCAGAGATGAAAGTTCTATGCAAGGTTCATCATACCAATCTGGTATTACCCACTGTTGGTTGTTGAATAATGCCTTTTATTGGATTTAGAGCCTCTAAATTGGAGTTTTTTAAACCATTAACTTCTATTTGGCTCTTTATATTCAGGTAGAATTGATTGGGTATGCAGCTACTGATGATGAGCTCTTTCTTATATATGAGTATGCACAAAAAGGTTCACTTGGAAGTCATTTACATGATCCTCAAAGCAAGGGTAAGACTAACTAGTTTTATGGGTCACGTTTTTCTCATTTTGATGAAATTCCTTTTTCCCCGTTTGCCATCAAAATTTGATAGCCAATTTGGATGATAGAATTTGGGACTTTTGTATATGTCATGCCATGCATGATGTTGACTTTGTGAACCATCTTTATTGCAGGTCATACATCACTTTCCTGGATCACGAGGGTCCAGATTGCTCTTGATGCTGCTAGAGGTCTTGAGTACATTCATGAGCACACCAAAACTCACTATGTCCACCGAGATATTAAAACAAGCAACATCTTACTTGATAGCACCTTCAGGGCAAAGGTCAAATATAACGTTCTAAAACTTATTGACATCATTTGTTTGTCATTTTTACCATCTCACTAAATGTTTTCTTTTTTCCTTCTCGTATTTAGATTTCAGATTTTGGCTTAGCAAAACTCATAGGAAAACCAAGCGACGGAGAATCTTCTACAACAAAAGTTGTTGGTACCTTTGGTTATCTAGCTCCGGAGTAAGTAAATTAAATTCACTCATCGTTAGCTTAGCTAGTTTGTCAACAAGTTCTTCAAGGGCAACAAGTTGCTAGTGCTTAAATCACTGGTTCCTTGCAGATACTTGAGTGATGGCCGTGCTACAGCTAAAAGTGATGTTTATGCCTTTGGAGTCGTACTTTTCGAGATTATATCAGGAAAGGAGGCTACTATTCGAACTGAAGGCTTAAAAAACCCTGAAAGGCGTTCATTGGTGTCCCTTGTAAGCAAACATCTAATCTTTTTATCAAAATAGTTGGTCAGTCATTTGTATTAACACAATTTTTTTTTTTCATACTTGTAACTATGTCTTCGTAAATGCCCCTCTTGTGAAAATTACAGATGCTAGCAGCTTTAAAGAACTCACCCGATTCCTTGAGTATGTCAAGCATGAAAGACTATATTGATCCAAACATGATGGATTTGTATCCGCATGATTGTCTGTTCAAGGTAACTTTTACGGTCCCTTTAATTATTTGACCTCACACGGTTATTTGCCTTTGCCTTAAAGCTTTCATCCTTGAAATTGGTTTCGAAAGAGGACATATACCCTTATTAAATGAACTATTTATGCATATGACGAAATGTAGCACTTGATTGGTTCTGAAAACGCATTTTAAGTTGCATAGTGGTGAACTGCCTAATTGTTTTCATCATTATGTAGACAGCCATGCTGGCGAAATCGTGCGTGGAAGACGATCCCATGCTAAGGCCTGACATGAAGCAAGTCGTGATTTCGTTATCGCAAATCCTTCTCTCCTCTGTGGAGTGGGAAGCTACTCTTGCCGGAACCAGCCACGTTTTTAGTGGTCTTGTACAAGGAAGATAGTTGATTCAGCCAACTTTCTTTTTAAACCCCACCACTTGAGAAACATGCCCCCCTTTTTTTTTTCAACTTTTTGACCGCATTTTGCACTCTCTCATCATCTATCAGCCTGCGTGATTATGCGTGTATGGTAGCATCATAGGTGATATTGTAGCATGGTAGTGGTATCTATAGGCTGCCGATTCTTTCATGCTTTTGTGTCTGTTTTCCCGATTTATTTGTCATATTCTTTGTTGTTCCATTTGTTGGAAAATTTTGATGTAACGGAGACTGTGACTTGATACAAAAGGCTACTTCAATAGCAGCGTGATTCTGAAGCAAAAAATGAATGTCCAAAGGTTCACATGAAAGACCTTATCTTATTTATACACCCCTACGTGTGTGTATATCTAAACCATCTGCACAACATTCAGGGTGTGTCTCCTTTTCAGTAAGGAAAAGGGATTATGAGGAGTGATTTCTCTTTTCCATCTAATCATGGATTTACTTACCAAATCAAGAAATCAAGAATAGGAGTTTAGTGGCTCCCTCACAGCATAAGGAAATGAGAGAAGAAACACCAATCATTGCCCTCTTCATATCAATTTCCTGTCGAAAGAAATGAATGTTGTAGAAGACAATTTAGTAATTACATTGGTGGGATTACTCTTACTAAACCAGAAAGGGAGAAGTCGGGGCTTTTTCTATTTATGCTGTCTAATATTAAACAAGTAAATGCTAAAAAGGAAAACAATGATTCTTATTGTTGTTACTTTCCTTTCTAATTCAGTTCTTTCTCCATTACATTCCTTTCGTTAATGCACCCTCAGAGTTGGACACAAAACAATGTGTCAACAAACTCAATTGTAGATTATTACTTGCAAAGGGACGCAAGTACTCGGCGAGGTGGAGTGAATGATCTCCTAGAGTGCAGGACGGCCAAGTTATCGATGAGCAAAACATCACCTTTCTTCCATGGAATGGCAACAGATTCCTCTTCAAGTATTCGGAGACAGTCGTGGATAATATCACCTGGCAATGGCTTCCCATCACCAAATGTTACTGCCTTGATGGGATCATTCCTCCCGTCTTCCCATCCCGTGTATGCTGCAACCATGCTATTGAACCAAATCTTGCGCTGCCTAGTCTCGTCATATTTTATGGCTGGGATTGGACCCATTATTGTCTTCACTCCATCTTCTAGCCATTCCAACTTCATCCCTAGCTTAGCAGCCCTGCCAAAGTCACCCAAAGAATGTTAAAAGAATTAGATGCTCTAGTTTTATACTACCACGAACAAGGAGTCACATAAGACATTAAAAAAAAGCACACAAGATATATAATAGTTCATCCTCGATATGAAAACTACGTCTATTTTTAGTCTGTATAAAAATTCATATTCATTATAGTGAAGAACAAGATTACAAGAAAAATCACAACTCCGGCCTCTCCTAGCCTTGTGTGTGCACGTGTTTTTTTTTTTTTTTTACTTCAACCTCTCCATCAGTTACCGTGAAAACAACGCTGACAACTAAATTAAGAAGCGTAAAAAGTCCAAAATACCCTTTATATGATTTTTGCTCTAAGGGCTCCACTCCCAGCACCTTTTTTTTTTGGGGGGGGGGGGGGGGGGGGG